>PVJL010005737.1:0-103437 GCA_004026885.1 Lyroderma lyra | reverse complement strand
GTGTGTGTGTGTGTGTGTGTGTGTGTGTGTGTGTGAATTCAGGCCCTGGCGCCAGCCTTGCAGAGGGAAGTCAGAAGCGGGATCGTTAGGCATCTCCCCCGTCAGACAAATGGAGGAGTTTGCTCTTCCTGAGAGTCAGGCTGCCCAGATGAAAGGCAGGAGGAAACAGCAGGACTTGCCTCCATCCTAGCTCAAGATTGCTAAGGCTGGTGGTGAGGACAAGGCGCTGCTCTGAGCGCGTCTGTCACAGACATGCTATGAGCTGTCAGTTTGGGCACATTGGGCTCATTTTCATGGAACTTTTTTTACCCACTTGTTTGAATGATTTATCCCAAAGAAATCACATTCTATCCTTGAACATTGAAAACTCTCTGAGAAAATGGCACAGTGAGAAGCAGGGAGACAGACATAACAGGGTATATAATTTTATATACCTGTTAAAGGAAATCTCCATGGAAATTACTTAAAACTTAAAATAGCCTATTTTAATTTGCATGTGTTGTGCTATCGAGTGCCACAACAGGCCTGAGGTAGGCGCTGTGATGGTCATCTCATGGAAGAGGAAATTGAGACACCAAGAGGCTGTGGCTTGTCCCACGTCATACAATTAGTAAGTGACAAATTTGGGACTCGCTGAGAGGTGTTTTGCAGCCTTCCACTGCACTGTGACAGTTCTGCGAAAATAAGCTGGTCCGTGCTATGTCCATATGTCAGTCCTACCTGCCCTAGGGACTTATTTTACTACTGCCAATAGAAAAATCGACTCCCTACCTACTTGATGATTCTGGGCCATATCTTTACTTGTTATCATCTCATTAGATTTACCTTTTTAACAAAACCTAAATTTCCCCTAGGGAAATATAAAAGGGGGATTGCTATGCCCATCCTTCTACCCACTATGATTTCAGGGGACACAAAGGGCACCTGCTGTGCACTAGGGTTACAAAAATGATCCCAGACTCCAGCTTTCACCACGTTTTGATATAAAGCCAGTGAGAAGCAGTAGAGTAAAAACTATCAGCATGGGCACTGGAGTCACACTTGCCTGCATATTCCAGCCTTATCACTGATTAACCTTTCTAGGCCTCATTTTTTCACCTGTAAAACAGAAATAATAGTATCTCTCTTAGAAGGTCACTGTCGGGGTTACAGCAAAGAATGCATATCAGGTCATCAGTGGAATAGTGCATGGTCCCAGAAGGTCAGTAACTGTTAGTTTTAGGTGCGTAGACTTTGCAATAGAACACTTGTGAAAGGTTTGACTTTGAAAGACTTGTAAGAAATTTAGTTATTTAAATGGCTATCAAACTGAAGAATCTTTACATTAGCTCTGTTATTCTAGAGGTTGGGAAATCCACAGGGCCAAGGCTGTGTTGCATTCACCTTTGTGTTTTTCAGTTACCAAACACAAGACCTTCTATGGAAAAAGTGCTAAACAAATTCATGATGACTGGGGTGAGATGGGGAGATGGAGTGTGTGTGTGTGTAGGAGGGGGGACAGAAAAACAGTTACCCAAATAGACAGAACTTGCACCTTTTTTTCAGCTTTGGGGATTCCTTGAAGACTAACCACTGTTGATGTCACGGCCCTGCTATTGTTAGCCCACGCTTTTCTCTTCTTGGTTATTCATCAAGCCCACCTCCTTACAGTTCTTATCCAGTGTCTCCTCATGGACTAAAAGGTGCTTTCTTGGCCATTGCCATGGTCACAGATGGCTGCACATTTTTACCTTAACAGGCTTGATCCTCAGCTTCAATGAAATTCTTTCTTCTGACTGACATGTCAATCTGTTATGAATTGTCCTGTGGGATCTTTACTTCTAAACTGGAGAAAGCAGGAAGGCTCTATGTTTAAGATCTACAGGGATTTAAGATCAAGAGACCTCTTTAGATTTGTTTACCTTGGGACTGATGACCAATTAAGTGGTTAGTTTAGATCAGAGTGTCCTTGAGCTGCCTACATGCTGGGATGGAGAGGGAAGGCTACAGTGAGGTATGGTGTGAAAGTCATAGAGAGCCCTATTTACCCCCAACTCACTTTGCTATTGAGAGTGCTTTGTAACTCTTTGTTATTCTTGGGACCTAAAGTCCTGCATTAGAAATACTGAATCAGATCCAACTCAATAAACCCAGCATCTGTTCCTAGCTTTGTCCATTACCAGACCTATGATGTCATGGAAACTGCTTCTTAGGTAGGAAGTTAGGCAGGACCAACAAGGGGAGTAGAAGGTCATCACCACGTCCACTCCCCAGGGGGCCCAGTCCCTGGAGAAGTTAGCCCCATCCATTGTCAACTGCCTCTGAGTTAAAAAGAGAGTCATCAGACAAAAGTGCAGAAGGGATTCCCCCAGCCCACTACAGCTGTCCCTACATTAAGAAGATAAGGTGATCAGAGGAATGCAGAGCAAAGGGGAAAGCCCCATACAAACCATACAATTATCGTTTAGTTTCTTCTTCTCTAGACATAAGTCCTGTTACCCAGAACTATACCATCCTGGAGCTTTGCTTCTTTCAAATAAATGACAGAAGAGGGAGAGGGGGAGAAAATTTCACGCCCAGAAATAAAAGCCCTCACACAGGGTAAGGAGGCTGCTTCCTCCTCTGGGGTCAGCCCACTCCTCGCCTCCACATGTGCTTTCTTTACTAATAAACTCTTAACTAGCTTATGCTTTCACAAACTCTGTCTCTTGACTGAATTCTTTCTTCAAGAAGACAAGAGATGAGGGAAAAAAATCGCCATTTTCTGGTAACACTCCCATTCCCTCATTCTATGAAGTGGCAAGTGTAGTCCCTGTGTGATTGCGGCACAGAATAGAAATAATGGACCTCCAGTTATTCTTGGTGCCTGATGTATTAGAGACGCGATACATGGGTGCTACTTATTATTTTAGTATTCACAGACTGTTCCTCCATAAGCCATCCGCTAACATATGGATATGCCTCCAGGGAGGAGTAATCTACTCCATTTAACTAGGTTTCATCTTCGAATATGGATAGGTTCCAAGGTTGTGAACCAAGAGAAGGGTGTTGGAAGGAAGTGGCCTAGATAAATGGGCAGGGATGGCAGGAGGGTAGAAGACAGAAGGACACTCATGGTCAAGATTCCTGGGTGTCCAGAGGATAGCAGCAGTGCCCCGGAAGCCTGAAAAGGATTATCAGCCAAACCGGAAGGACATGGTGCCCATAGACTGCTCGGGAAACAGACACCTATCACTAAGTCATACCCACGATGAATGTGCTGGGCACCATGGTGAGTCAGGATACAGAACTCCTGGCTATAGCAAAGGTCCTTCGTCACTGCTGTGAAATAATAGATTATAAATATGAGCTCCAGTTCCTGTCACAAATCTCCTAAAACCCTTGTAAGTTCCTAAATGATAAGAGCACTCTAAGCATCTTTTCTTCTAAAAGTTGGTCTTTTAATCCAGGTTCCTAACACAGAGCTCCTAAATCTCTTAGAATTTCCTAGGTAATAGGAGTTTCTTCTGATCCAATGAGGTGACTCTTGATGGACTCCTGGATAGCTTCAGGGTGGGGACTTGTCTCCAGAACCATGAAACCATGATTAGAAGTTTGAGATATTCAGCTCCCATCCTCTTGGAATGGAGAGGAGCTAGACATTGAGTCCATCATGTGTCCTACCTACATGATGAAGCGTCCATAAAAATCCCCAAAGTAACAGGTTTGGAGAGCTTCTGGGTCAGTGAATACATGTACATGCCAGTAGGGTGGCTCATCTTAACTCCACAGGGACAGAAGCACCTGTGCTCAGGACTCTCCTGGACCTCACCTTGTGTATCTCTTCATCTGGCAATTCATCTATGTCCTTTATTATATCCTTTGTAATAAGCCAATAAATGTAACTAAGTATTTTCCTGAATTCTGTGAACCATTCTATCAAATCATCAAACCCAAAGAAGGACTCATGGGAACCCCTATTTAAAGCCAGTTGGTCCAAAGTACAGGTGGCAATTCAGGGCTTGTGTTGGTGTCTGAAATAGGAGCAATCTTGTGAGTTTGAGCCCTTAATCTGTGGGGTCCATACTAACTCTAGGTAGAATGTGTCAGAATTGAGTTGAATTACAGGGCAGCCAGCTGGTGCCAGAGAATTGTTTGACATGTGGAAACCCCATGTGTCTCGTGTCAGAAGTGTCGTGTGGTAATTGTATGAGAGTAAAGATGAAACCCATGAGTGTTTTTCCTAGATTCACTTCTTCACTGTTGTCTAGTACCTGAGACACTAGATTACATTAGGGAGTTTTTTGTGTGGTCCTTCAAGGTCGAAGAAAAAGACATCTTTTCCCATAATGAGATACCAAGAAGACATTTCACTAGAAGGGCTTGACCCACGGTTACCATGAAGTGGTGGGTTTTCCCTCAGTTCTTCGTCTCTCGAAGGTAAGAATTCAGTCAAGAGATGTTTTGTGAAAATATAGAAACATTAAAAGTTTATTATAGAAAAGTTAAAAGTACATTCTGAGAGATGGAGTGGGCTGGCCCAAGAATGGGAAGGACCCTCACCCTTCCATGTTTGGGAGTTTTCATATGTTTGGGTGTAGGAAAGGGCCAAACCTACACAGTAATATGATCTGGGGGAGTAGGGCCTATGGTTGAATAGGTGGGATTCTTGTTTTCTTTCGATTTGATAATGGTCCAGGGCTTACCCCAGATTCAGGGCATCTGTTAATGGACCTCCTTGCAGGCAAATTCCTCTTCTCCATTCCTTCTCTTTCTCTTTTTAATTTAGAGGCATCTGAAAAAGGACTGGGACGATGTCTCCTTTCCTGCTCATATCTACCTTCCTGCCCACGCTGCCACAGCCATTCACATGCGATTATTTTTTATGAGCTACACGCTGAGTCCTCCATTCCTCACTCAGGTGTCGATCCAAATCCCTGAATTTTCCAACCAGTAGCCCATCAAAAATTCTCTGAAATTGGCCTAGAACAATGAAGTAGATGAATTAATTGATGGTTGCCTGGAGCATTCATCACGGAGGGTAGGTAGGGCAGTAACACCTTGCTCCCTCCCTTAAGTAAAAGCAAACATATCTAGTTTCAGCTGGTTAGGAGCTTGCTGGGCCTAGTGAGCAATTTGTGGGTGAAATATCTGTGCCATCACTGTAGTTTTGTCATGAGTTGGATCCACACAAGATTTATTTGCTTGCTATACATTTTTTTAACTGAGTGATCAATTTAAAGAGCATTTTAAAGAACGCCTGCCATATTTCATCAACGCACTTGGACGCCTCTTAAGAACCAACTCAATCCTAGGAAAACCTTGCCAGTAAAAGAACAGCCAAGGACAGGCAGCGTGTGTCTGGAATGCCTGACCCAAGTAGGAGATATGCCCCGTTGCAGTGCATAGGTTTGAAGTCTTTTTTTTTTTTTTTTAACTTGGTCTAGAATGTTGATTTAATTATGTTTAAAATAAGAGAAGAAAATAGTTTAAGATGCAAGGTTCACCACTTGTAATTGAGGAAAACAGGCCATTTTAAGGAAGCATCTGACCGAGACAGTTCAGGGAGGTAACTTGGTCCACCAGAGGAAAACAAACAGAAGTCCTTGGAATATAACTTGAAGCATTGGGATTCTACTGATAATTATATTATCATTGGCTGAGCAGTTCTGGGCATTGTTATATTTAATTCTCAGTGCAACAGTACCAAGTTCCTATTATTTAGATGAAAACAAACCCAACTCTATCAAGTATTGACTCATTTATAAAAATGAAAAATGAAAGAGCTTGGATTTGACCCTAAAGCCTGTTTTTATCTCATAGCATCCTATCACTTCCTCCTTATTTGCTTCTTCTTTATTCCACACAAAGCGAATGTTGCTTTGTTATTAACCATGAATTTCCACTATTTTTTGACATTGATTTAACCAACATGTGTTGGAAACTTCCTATTTGCCGAGGATTATAGGGAATACAACAACTCACAAAGGCAAAGCTCCACCTATCAGTGTTAGTCTGATAGGAAAACTAATTGCAATACAAGGCAGAATGTAAAATACAGCAGAAGAGAAGTATATGTCTCTGCGTCCCCATTTCTCCTTCCCATAGATAATCAAGAATTAATTCTACTTTGTATTTTTCTGATACCTGTCTTCCAAGGAAACCAAATGCTTTGCATATTTTATCTTGTCAGCACTCCCAGTAGTAGGACAGCTTCATAGTGCAGTTCCAAAAATCTATCAGCTTATAAAACTGTGCAGCTAATCTCACACTTTCTCATGCCAGAACAATAACACAGTGTCTTGCAATTAGGAGTAGCATTAGTGATCTCAAGTACATAGCACCGACCCTGGGGGTGACACACACAAGTTTTTTGTATTTGTTTGTTTTTTAGATCTGCATGGACACATAGCCCATTTTTTATATTGATTATGGACTGATAAGCCAGTCAGTGGAACAGTAGAAGGGGGAAGAATAAAAAGAAAAGAAGCCAGTTTATTCCGTTTAGCCAGCAGCGGAAGGCAGATCCCAAAGGGAAATGAATGGGCACTGGTAGTGTCTAAATGCTGAGTTACAGTGAAGGCTGCCATGTATGGAAGACTGACTACCTATTAGACACGGTACTAAGTGTCTTCCTTTCATCACCTTGTTTAATCCCCGCCTCCCCAAGTTTAAGAGTGTTGTACTTGCTTTTGGGTAAACACTGTTACTATTTCCATCTCCTTGCAGGTGGAAGAACTGGGACTAAGATTAGATAAATAACTTAGGCCAGGTAGTTAGTCTGAAGTGAACTGGAGCTCAGTGACAGACCTGTGCCTTTAAAGTTCAGGTTCTGCCTATGCCTTACCCTTCCCCATGACTGGGAGAGTCAGGGAAAGCTGCATGTGGATCGATGCTGGATGTCTGGGGAGGCTGTGGGCAAGAACCAGCAAGGCAATTGGGAAACACGCAGGTTTAAGTTGAGGTCATGAGTTGTGTAACAGTAAGAACACTCGATTTAAAGGACAGAAGGCCTGCTTAAGTTATCTTAAACCACAGAAGAACTGTTGGCTCAGAAACTCTGGTGACAGTGCTAGAAAAGTGGTCTTCATCCAGAGAAGTGAAGGGCTCTGGTCTCTGTCTACCTCTCCATACCCAACTCCGCTTCTGTCTTTTCTTTTTACTTTTGGACATCAGCTCTGTCCATGAGGCTGGAACTGTATCTATGAACTTTCCTCAGAATTTTATCTTTAAATCTTCATGATTAGTGAGGAAAAAGGAGCTATTCCCCATAAATTTCAGTCAGAAAAGTCCCAGGAAATTTTCTGATTGGTTCTGCCTAGATCAGGGATGTCCAATTTATGGCCCAGGATGGCTTTGAGTGTAGCCCAACACAAATTCTTAAAACATTATAAGATTTTTTTTGCTACTTTTTTTTAAAGCTCATCAGCAATCATTAGTGTGAGTGTATTTTCTGTGTGGCCCAAGGCAATTCTTCCACTGTGGCCCAGGAGAGCCAAAAGGATGGACACTGGTCTAGATTATTTACCTCTCTACGGCGAAGGTAAGACTCTGAAATCTCACCCCAACCAACCAGGTGGTGGGAGTAGGAGAACTGTTTCCTCTTCTAGAAAAAGAGGAAAAGAGATATTTGACTGATAACAACCACAAATGTGTACTAGAAGCAGAAACCAGATTAATCATAGAATAACAGACATAAGAAACTAACCATGTATAAAAAATATACCTTAAAATCAGTTTTGCTTTTTTTTCCAAAAGTGTTCTAGCAGATCAAGGAGGCGCCTTTAGGGTTGTGTGTTTGCTGAGATCTAATAATTCATACTGAACGTTTCCAGCTAGCTGGTTCTGACTGGGCACGCCAAATCAACACAAGGCTCCGTGACGGTCATACAAAAGCTCTCTGTATGGCGCCTGGGTGCAGGCAGGCCGAGTTTGAGACAAGTCAGCGAGGGGAAAGGGGATTAGGGGAGTTTACAAATGAGCGGGCTGGGTCTGGAAAATTTCCATCATGCTGTTGACCATTGGTTGTCTGTTTTCTGGGATCTGCCATTTATTTTCCTTTGTTCCTCATCCGTTTTGCCTCTGCAAAACTCAACAGGATGCAATTAGAGCGGGGAGCAGGGCAAAGAGTTTTACAACCCTAAAGAATTTTGCAAGCCTTTCCCATGGTATGCCTTTTGCTCCGACTCCTTTAGCCCCAACACGTACCTGTCCATAAACCCATCTCATTTTCATCTATGCCTGGCACATGTGTGAACAGATGAAATTCTGTTATCCCCAATTGTCCAGAGGTTATTGTTTTTTAGGACAATAGTTTAAAAGTGTGGTCCTTAGACCAGCCTGTCATCGTGTCCTGAGGATATATTAAAATGCTAATTTTCAGGCTCCATTCTTGACACACTGAGTTAGAAACTCTGGGGGTAGACCCAGGATTCTGCTACAAGTCCTCCAGGTGCTTCTGACTCATACTAATGTTTGAGAGTCACTGCTTTAGGGCATCTTTTGGGAAGACAGGTAAAATCAGCTGAAAGATACTTAAGTATCACTGGAGAATCCTAGAACACAATACTAGGGGTTAAGAAATGGGAATAGAGTGACTAACTTGTCCTGGTTTGTCCAGGACTAGAGGGATTTTTAGTCTTAAAACTGAGACAGTTGTGGTAAAACCAGAGTGAGTTGGTTACAGTATTAGTTTTCTATTGCTGCCATAACAAACGTACCGCTTGAAACCACACATCGATTACCTTTGTAGTCCTGGAGAGCAGAATTCCAACGTGCGTCTCACCGGACTAAAATCAAAGTGTTGCAGAGCTGTGTTTCTTTCTGGAGGTGTGGGTATAATCCATTCCATTGCTTTTTTCAATTTTTAGAGGCCCCTTTCTCCGTCTTCAAAGTTAGCAATGTTGCATTTCTATGACCCTTCTTCTGTAGTCAGTTCTGTGACCATAGCCAGAAAAGGTTCTTTGACTGTAAGGACCCGTGAGACTTGATAGGGCTTACTTGGATAATTCAAGAGAATCTTTCCATCTCAGGAGTCTTAATTTGCTCATATTTGCAGAGTTTTTTGTTTTGTTTTGTTTTGTTTTGTTTTGTTTTGTTTTTTGCCTTGTAAAGTAACATATTCACAGGTTGCAGAGATTAGGATGCAGACATCTTTGGAGAGTCGTTACTCTGCCTACCAGTTTCCATAACTGGGAGCCCAGGATGCAACAGCCTCAACACTAAAACCTGTAAAGTCCTAGCAGAGCCAGGACGAGTCAGTCCCCTAACTGGAGTGGAAGAGTACAGAGACAGCCGTGTTGCTACGGTGGTGGCCACGTTGTGTGGTGGCAAAAGGGACCTGGCAATCATGCTCTGGAGCTTGTCAAAAGTCAAAAGGAGGCAGATCAGTGTTCCTGAGTTGCCTATTCCATGATTTTGTGTAACCCGATTCAAACTTTCTTTTTCATGCTTGCGATATTAGCTCCCACTTGAAGACATTTGTGTGTGTGTGTGTGTGTGTTGAGTATAACCATACTAATTTATTATTAGTCACTAACCATGGGTAATTCACTGGAGCTTATAAAATGCTACATTAACTACTGCTACCATTTAGTTATCAAGTTTTGATGGTAGGAAAAACAAATCACGACTTTAATTGCCTGAATCTGGCTCCGAGTGTGTGATCAGCATGTGATCAGGGCCTTGCTGAGTCCTAAAGAGAACTGGTGAAACTCCTTCACAGGAATGCAGGATGTAGTGGTAGCTCTTGCAGGGAAGTAATGTTCCATGCACATTTTATTGTATATAGTATATAGTAAGGGTTTATTTGTCCTGCGTAAATATCTGACTGTCTGCAGTTCTACCATCTCTTCAGATAAAATGGCCCCCAAACAAAATGCCTTCTGGAATAGCTGGAAATAGATGCATGTATAAAGTATTGATTATATCACTAAAGTTTTGTGAATTTAATACAAACATGGATATATGAAACTAATGACTGTCCTTCCTTTTCACATTGGCCAGGAGGTGAGGAATGGAAGCAGAGTGAGGACTTTGCCCTTGTGAGGTTGTAGGTGTATTCTACTTTACATTATGACACAAAGGTTTCTCTGTGAAGGAAAGAGCAAAGTCTCTGAAATACTGTTAGGCATGGGAGTACTGAATTCCCAAATCCATCTCTTATTAACTGTATGACGTAAGGGACATTTCATATCTTCCTGAGCTTCATTCTTCTCATCTTTAAAGAAAGGATAATAATACCTTATATTAGTTGTAAAGATTAAATAATAATATACTTTAAGCATGAAGTGTCTGGTACAGATTAGCACAGATAACTGGCAATTATTAACATTATTGGTTCACTTTTCAAAGATATCTTCAATAATAATTGAGGGTTTGCTGGGGTGCTTCAGCACAGCAGTAGCTATTTTCACTCCTTGAAAGACCATTTATTCAATACACTTTCTATTCTGTGTCAGGGTAAAACTGGGGATTTAAAAGGTAATAAATGAATAATCCCTTTCTTCCAGGAACTCACAGCCTTCCTGGAGAGATGGTACTGGCTTGAACTGAGGAAATCAGTGTTGTTTGGAGAAGAGAGCATGCCACACTTTTGGAGCAGTATGACTTGAACCAAACAAAGCACAGACGTGAGATATAGACTGGTCTGTGTTGGGAATGAAGTGTATCTGGTTATTACTGCAATACCTTAGCAGGGAAGTGGTCAGAGCTGAGGCTGAAGACAGCTGAAGCATGCTTCTTATGTGATGACAGGGAATTTGGCAATTACTTGTGCATGGTGGTGATCCATAGATAATATTAATAGGGAGTGATGTGAGCTAATTGAGAATTTAAAAATACACTCCAGCCAGTCTATGGAGAATGGACAAAAGGGGAAAGAAGGGTAAAAGAAAACTTGGAGAGATCCATAAGAGGGTCTATCAGTTATGTTATCTTCATTAAACAGAAACCGACTAAGGTATCTCATGCTATTTCAATAGAAAGAACTAGAGAGTGACTGAGAGCAGGTTTAGGGGACCATGTGGACTTAAAGCATCTCAGGGTTAGGAACAGTGGGAATCGTTACCAGTCTTAGGCAAGGGAAGGAATTGTGAGGGCTGGAGCCTTGGAGAAAGAGCACTCTGATTGAAGTTGTAGCTTTTCTTAGAGTGGGTTCTCCAGAAGCTGACTCCAGGGGAGCATTCGTGTGCCAGTGATTTATTCAGGAAATGCTTCCAGGAGGAACTGTAAGGAGGTAGGGGAAGAGGCCGCATGTGGGAACTATTCCATTGGTGTCTTGTGGAAGGGAGGTGCTGTGCAATGAGTTAGAAATGAAGAGGAGTCAAAAGGCCTGGTGCCGAGCCCGCTGCCACTGAAGTTACTCAAACTCCCAGCTTTTTAGTTTGATCATCTATAAAAAAGAAAAAGTGCATCCTTAAAGAGCCATTGTGGGCATGAAATAAGGAGGTTTAAGGGTTTTCAAAGGGGTTATGCCAATGAAAGGAGCTATGATTGAAAGGCAAATCGTCAATACAGGGTCCGACACACATAACCCCTCTTTTTTATGAGCACGTGTTCTTGAAATCTGGAACACAAAGGTTACTAAGGTTACTGAGACAGCACATCAATTAATACTATCCTACTTTAAAAAAGGGCATTACTTCTGCCAGACCGTGTATTTTTTAACCTGACGGATCTGGGAAATGTTGAGTTCAGCACCAGGCCCACACTTGGAGGCTGGTCTTACATCTTCTGGGCCCGTGTTTGTGCTCTAGGCCTGATGTAGCAGGCTTTCAATTAGTTCCCGGGGATTAGTGACTATCTTTTTATAAAGAACAGGAAAGGTCCTGCTGAATGAATTTTTAATTTTTTTATGATGGTAAGGATAATTTGGATACATTTTTGTATAAGATTTTTATCTTTCAAATTGGGTATAGCACCAAAATGATGGTATATAAGTACAAGTTATTGAGGTTATTATATTTTAAAAGTCTATGTGATATTGAGTCATTATCACAATATGGACTTTGTTGGTCAATAGTACTATTACCTATTGTTATTGGAAATCTGACAGTGTATCAAATGAATAGAATTGCTGCCCTCTAAATTGATGTCAAAATCTAATTATTGTCCTTGATGCCATTTTGTATTTCCCTAAACTTTTCTATAAACATCTGGGTTAGTGAGTAATTTCTCACAAAATGGTAACATCCATGGCACTGAGAAACAGTGTGGTAAAACTTTTTGATGTGGAAGTTTCTTTTGTTATCTCTGGATATTGAGGAGAAAGGCAGAGTAGCAAGGAATGTGTCTGAGTATCTAATTCCGTTACGACATGTGTACAAGTTACTTTCTCCAGTGACAGCAGGAAATGCTGGTAACCTTGGCAACACTGGTGGCCCTTCCCATCTCTTTTAAATTAAAATAGTTGTTGCTAGGATACATCCTAAAGCAAAAGGAAGGGGAAAGAGGGGAGCAAGAGAGTGAGAGAAATTAAAATGGGAGGGGGAGAGAGGATGAAAGAGAAGGCGAGAATGAGAAAGGAAGATAAAATGAAAATATCGGGTGGTATTTGAAGGACAGACTCTCAAAACATGAGACTATTGGATTACTGCCAAAATTAGAGAGCACGAGGTGGGGGTAAAAGTAGAATGTTCATTCTTGACTTACTAAAATCAATAATTCATATTTCATTTTGACTTTGAATTTTTTTCAAGCAAGCTACTTATTCTTAATGTGGGTGTTTTCATATTGCCTCAGAAGGGAAATGCTTATTAGCTCTCTTTCCCATACCCAAACCCCCACCAGCATTCTTTCTTCTGATGCCTCATTTTTCTACTAGCCTGAAAATAAAATATCTGCAGAGAATAGCATTGTATTAAAATTCAGTGAGTGCCTCCCTGTCAAGAATGCACAGGTAAAGTTTTTCTGGTTTCTGAAGGAAGTGCTGACCCCCATCATCCTGCTTTGGCCCTCATGGACAGTGTCCTGTCTGTCCATGCATAGGCTTAAATGTTGGGTGAAGACAAATGGTTTCCACAGCTGACACCCTCTGAGTTCTGGGGAAGTGTTATGGTTGCTCTGGGCGATTGTACATAGCTTTTTGTGGCAAGGGGGTCGCATCCTGTAAGACTTACAAATGCTGAGAACTAACAGCCCTGCTGAATGGTTCCTTTCTACTGTGGTATAGAGGAGAGTCACCCCAAACACATCCCCCATTTCCAGAAAACGAGTAGGTTACCCAAGATAGAGCCACAAAGGAATTAAGTGGCTTCGAAATCTTGGGAATTTTGCTACAAAATAAGAGATTCTGTGTGCTTTGTTTACTATGGTATCTTCACTACCTAGAATAGCACCAGGAACATGGTAGGTGCTTAATAAGTACTGATGAATGAATGAAAAAAATCGCTTTCATTTTCTGGGCTACTGTCATCTCACTGTTCCCAAGCTTAGCTTAGGGGATTCCCATTCTGATCTCTAGAGATGGAGCCTCTGGACTTCAGCCCCTTATCAGAGCACCTCCCCTCTAACCATGGTGATTGATTCAAGGATGGGTTTATAAACTGAGTCAAAGCTGATGAGATAGAGTGAGAGCTTATCTTAGAAGTCCTAGCAATTAACACTCACTGTCTTCCCAGTGGACATGGATGGGAGAAGATGTACCAGGGCTGCCCGGAAAGTATCCAGCCATGTAATATGAGAAATAGAGGCATTTTTGGCTGGATTTTCTCAGACAGCCCTCATATGTCTGACTCTGCTAGAACCATTCATGAGCATAGTGGCCTGAGACATGAAGTAATCTAAAGGAAGCAGAGCTAAAAAGTGAACTCTCACTGTCTGTCCAGAGGACCATTGAGGTCACATGTAAAACCTTGAGGTCACGTGTTCTCCACACTGTATAGGTATATGGAAATGCTGAGATGTTCCTTTCCCCATACAGTGTCTCAATTTTTTTACCTGGACACGGAATCAACATTGCCTGTGTTTTTCTGCTTCACTAAATTAAAAACAAAGACAAAAACAGCCATTTACTTTTTCTGGTAACTCCCTTTTATATAATCTTGGTCCCTCATACTTCAGATTTGGCTGAGAAATAGAATCTGCTCTCTTTCACATCACTTCACTCCACAGCTGATCCTAAATTCTTTGAATTTGCTGACAAACTTCCTTCTTAAAGATATCTTCCATTAATGCAAATCAATAAAATGGACACCCAGAAGCTTCCCACCCACCAACTTATAGCCTTTTGGATATATCTGAGTTTCAGGTAGGGCCCACTGCTGCAAATAAAATAAAAGAAATTCTTAAGGGCTCATTCATTGCCAGCATTCTATGACTTGTATAATCATCCTTAAATTCATAACTTATTGTTTGTTATATTCACCTTATCTACTAGACACTCTCACCTCAACCCTGGTCACTGCCTTCATGGAACTTCTAATCTCGTCAGTGTGGAAAGTAGATAGACCATAAAAAATGAAGATTTCAGGTCATGATATGTGCTACACAGAAGACAGAACAGTGTGTATCTGGGATGGCTGAGGTCCACCTTAGCTAGAGTGGCCAGCAGGCCTCTGGAGGAAGTAACAACCGAACCAAGATCTAAATGATGAGCAGCATTTTATCATGTAGAGAGACAAAGAGAGGTTGTTCTAGATAGAGGAAACAAAAGTTGCAAACCCTAAGTTGGAAATGAACTTGGAGTTTTAATGAAAATTTACAAAAAGATCACTATAGCTGAAGCAAGGGAAGGACAGAATATAAAAAGGACAAAATCACACAGGGTCTTGAAGACCATGAGGAAGAGCTTAGAAGCTACTGTAAATCAGGGGAGGTCATTATCTGATTTTAAAATAATCACTCTGATGCTGTGTAGAGGCAAGGATATAGCAAAGTGACCAGGTAAGCGATACTGCAACAACATTGAAAGGGGCTGGTAGCTAGAAGTAGGGTGAGATAGTGCAGTGAGAGGGACTGGATACGAACAATGGCAAAAGGAAGAAGAATCAACAATAACAACTAGATTTTGGGCTTGTGTGACTATGAATCGTATTGAGGGAGGATATGGACATGTAATATTTGGGCGGGATCAAGAGTTTCATTTGGATATACGAGCATGTTTAAGTATGAAGTTGAAAACATTAGGCTATATGTAATACAAGGATGGGCTTAGAACTGGAGATTTAAATTTAGGATTCATTGGGCTAGAGATGGTATTTTATTTATTGTAGGACTCTGTGAGATCATCTGGGAAGCACGTAGATAGAGAAGGGCAGAGGCCAAAGAATTCTGACATTTAGAAGAGACTCAGCAAGCAGAGGAGAAGATGCTAGCAAACAGAATTTGATGAAGAAAAGCCGTATGGCTGGGAAAACAAGAGAATATGGTATCAGACAATCAGAGATGGGAACAGTAAACTGTACTGAATATTATGGAAAGGTCAAGTTAGATGTATTCAGAGATACAACCATTAGTTTCAACATTGGTGACTTCAAGAGGGCTTTTAAAGCAGCAGTGGGCTGGAAATTAGGCTGGACTGAGGTGAAAACTAAAAAAGGTAACAATAAGGAGAAACAGCTTCACAAGAGAGAAAATAAGTGTTGTGGTACTTGGAAGGGAATTTAGATTCAAGAGGTTTTCTCCACCTCCGAAGGGTGGAGATTCTAAAGCATTTTGAATATGAGATGGAGTGATTTAGCATGAATCTTCCAATGTCTGTCCCAAACTCAAAAGACTTGGATGCACAAAGATAGAGAAGTACTTTTTGAGAACCTCTTTAAACCCCAAAGATCACAGTCTCAATAGTGTAGATATTTATATTTTGGTTCATTATTGCCTCACTCTTACAGTCTGGGCTATCAAGAAGCCAACTCTGAATCAAACTTTCCTTGTCAAATTGCTAATTTTAGTTTTAGTCATCAAATCAAAGAAGAAAGAGATTTCCTGGGTGATTAGAAACTAAAAAGACAGAAATTAAATTAAGCCTAATATTATTGTCTTAGCAAAAAAAATAAATCAAATAGGAAAAGAAAAATAATGAAAAAAAATGATAAAATCATCCTTGCTAAAGAAATCTTGCCCGTTTTATTCTTCCATTTGTCATTGTTTGGGGATAAAAAATATTTACCACTTTTTGTTAAGAGATGTGCCAATTCCAGGTGCTTTTTGGAAATGAGGAAAGTGGTCTGGAGCTACATCTGCTATTACACCTGTAACAGAGTATAGACTAAGTTTTTAGTCTATTTTGAAGGTAAAAAATTAAAACTCCTACATAAAAAAATCACCAGCAATTGAGGATAGAAATGGGAATGAACTTTGAGGCAGACTATCCTTCATTCTGAAAAGTTGTCCTATGTAAATTCCTGGACTGGAAGACCCACCCCACTCCCCCACCACACACATACCCCAGGGAAAAGGTAAGGCATCTGTATGGGTAGTACTGTTCTTATCCTGGTTTCTTAATTGCATTGGCCAAGTAAACATATTTAGCTGCTCCAGATGTCCCTGAGTGTTGAATTAAGATTGGGATGGGCAGTGAATGTATAGAATAGTGTGGGGGTTTTTTTGTTTTTTGTTGTTTGTTGGTTTGTTTTCCCCATAGTATGATCCTTGGATCATTCACATCAGCCTCACTAGTGAGTTGGATAAAAATATATTGTCCTGGATGCTCCTCCAAACTTATTGGATTAGACTCTTTATAGGTGGGTCAGGTATAAATATAAATATTCAACAGACATTCCAGCTGATTTTTATCAGTGGTATTCTCCTACATGTTTAATTTCTGGCTGGTTGTGTGTGTGTGTGTGTGTGTGTGTGTGTGTGTGTGTGTGTGTGTGTGTTGGTGGGGGTTGAAGGGAGAGGCCCTGATTTATATTGATTACCAATTCTTCTTCACTCCACACAGAGAAATTAGAGTAATAATAATAATTTTTTAAAACCCTGGTGTCCGTAAAGGGGAGTTTGGTAACTCTTTTCATTTTTTATCACGGCCTATTTTCACAACTCTGTAGTTCAGACTTGCAGCTGACATTTATATTTAGCAAGCTCTGCTTTCACCTTGCCTCCTCTCTTCTCAGAAAACAGATACCTCTCTCCATTCCAGTCACACCTCTCCCTCCTTCCCTTCTTTCCTTCTGCCTGCAGGCAATCCATCCCTTTACAAGATATCTGTTCCTTCCCCCAACGGCACTACGTGGATGCCCATTCCTTTCCATCTATGTCATATTTGTAGCTTTGGTTTGAACATAACCCACAAAGCTGGGATTTCCAGGGCTGCTTCTCCACCTTCCCTCCTTAAGATGATATTCACGTAAAAAGGGGCTCTAAGACAGGAATCTCGAGCTGCTCAGACCCAAGAGAAGGAAGGCAGCTAGCTGCCTCTGACTGGAAGCTCATTAGCTCTCATCTCTTCACTCCAAAGAGACATCAATGAACATTTTCCACCCCCACCACATCAACCTGAGGCTGACCTCTGAGCTAAAGTGCAATCCTATCACCCTGTCACCTGATAATGCATCTCTGTCATATTCTTCTCAATAAACCTTGTAATGTCTGCTCTTCTCAACACCTGGGGCCTAACCCCTGAGCAATGATCTCGGAAAGATGACCCTGAAGTTCCTTTCATCTGTTACAGTATTAACATTATACATCAGTGTCCTTTTCTTTTCCCAGTAGGTTATGAGTTTGGTGGTTAGAGAGAGCCCAGTGGCAGGAGTTAAATATCTGAATTGTTTATCCTGACTCATCCTGCTGTGGGACTTGAACCAAAGAACTTAACAGCTGGGCCTTCAATTTTTCCAGCTATAAAAGACAAATAGTAAGGTAATAAAATCTCCCTCCCTCCACATACACAAGCTTATTTCATAGGTATTTTTAAAGGGTGGATAAAGGGATAACAGTTTTGTCAGTTCAGGATTAATCTTTTGGTTGACTTGAGAACAAAGTTGGGAGTGTTTTCGTCTGCCATGAAAAGGTTTAACATTTTCAGAGAGCTTTATTTCAGTGCTTTGTATGATTCACACACCCCCCCCCACACACACACACCTCATCCTTCCTAACAACCCTGTGTGGGTTTTATAAATGAGAAAACTGAGGTTCAGAGGACTTGAGAGAATATGAAAGGAGCTGGAATTCCAACTCAGGTGAACTGGCTGTCCCCATGGACTCCCTAATGACTCTCAACTCTATGTCCCAGACATAAAAGATCAGTCTATATCAAGATGTTTCTCTTGAACTCCAGGCTTTATGTCTAAGTACCTGTTGGGCATTGATACCCTTTGGAGTTTGCCATTGCAAGACAAAGGCTCTTCCTGATCTGGTAACTGCTTATCCACATGGCCTCATCGGATACTCTCCTTCATCTCATGCTCTACACTTGAGCCCTACTGAGATAATTGCAGTTTGGCAAAAACACATGCTGTGATAGGTCCTGTGGTGCCCTCAGTGTATCTTTCCTTTGGGACCAAGACATATGTTTCTATACCTGCCAGAGGTGCTGGCTGTTGCCTACTCCTAACTGAGGATTTTTGAAGGAATTGTTTCTACCCAGGGTAGGTGCCATGCTCAATGTTACACCTCACTTCAGAAACAGTCTGCGTCCCATGACTGCTGCAGGGGTATCAAGTGCAGTCCTCAAAATGAGACAACTCTAAAGGCCATTGCAACTCAGAGCTCCCCCAACTGGATTGGCTAAGTACGCTGATGGAACTGTGATGCTTTTCAACTTCTCCCTCTGCCTAATACTTCTCCCATTACTCCTTTGCAAGTGTTTTTCTTCCTAAGAGCCCTCTTCATAAATCTGCATTCAAATCTCTGCTTCACAATTGATATCCTGAGAAGCCTGACCTAAAACTGTTATCCAACCAGGGTTATCCTAGCAACTTTAAAACGGGATTTTAGAGCTATATTACCCTTTGGCGGGCTGGCAGTGAGGACCCCATGGTAGACAATGGTAGGTGGAATTTTGATAATTCTTGGAATGCTGTAATGATGTAAAAGTTTTATCAATGGAAAAGTCGGATGGAAACTGAAAGAGAATGGCAGGTGCACCGTCTCAGGCAACTGAGAGGTTCTAGGGAGGTAGTAATTACAAAGACAGTGGAATCAGATGACTTTGGCTGGGGGCTATTAAGGCATTAGAGAAAGGCAATATTGGACTGAGAGTGATTAATCTCAAATTTAGGGCAAAGTGAGAAAAGCAGAAGTCCTGAGAGCAGAAAAGCTGAGGATCATACTAAGAATGTGTTTTTAAGTATAGTGGAGTTCCAGAAAAGATTGATTTGTCAACCTGGCTCATCTGTTTCACCAAGGTCAGACTCTTAACTGAAATGGAGTGAGGCTCTGAGGCTTGGGAACGTGTTATCTGGGTGGAAGCTTTTGAAAGTCCTGAATCCTCAGGTTCCTCTGCTCCCAGAAGTGTTCTACCTTTCCTGCTGAAAGTTATCACTTCCTTTTGCTTGCAAGATTGCAAGATAACATACATTCCTACACCTCCCTTCCCTTTCCCCCCTCACCTATCACCACCTTTTGGCCACCAGACCAATTAATAGGGTCAAATCACAACACAGCTGGCTGGGGAATTGTTAGGCATTTGGTCTCTCTACTAGCAGAAGAAACTACTACGTACCCAAAGAAATGTAGGACCTAGCCAACATGTATCAACGGGACAAGGAGAGCACGTATGGAACTTGACCCTGAGGTCTTGGATCAAAGTGGTGGTGGTGGTGTGTGTTGGGGGTGGGGGGTGAGGACAAAGCATACATTTGGATAAAGGAGAATGTATTTATATGGAATTATTCTCTATTAATGCAGGATTTAATACCCTATCAAGGATCCAGGAGACAGTACTAACATGGTGCTAAAATGGCTCTTAGAAATTTGGAAAAAGCTATGGTCCAGCACACTAACTAAAAATAGTACAATGTCCATGGCACACAGTGAAAGAAGAGATCAAATGGTTCAGAAAAACAGGCGTGCTGGAGGGGATGTACTATATAAAATAGAAAACCCATCTGCTAACCATGTTTCACTTAAGGGTCCACTGAGCACTCCATTTATGAGAGTGATAAAGAATACGCTGATGAGAAGGTCCCCAGCATAAATGAGATGCTCAGGTGTGGCTATCCTCTGTAGGCTGGAGCTGACTGGGGAAGATGTTATAGAATTGGGATCCCTGATAGTAATGAAGAGGGTGCCAAAATAATAGAGGCCAGGTGGTGGCACTTAACTTTTAAAAGCAAAGTGATTAAAATGTTCATAATATTAATAGATGGTCAGTCCAAGCCAAAGCCTGGGAGCCCTGACCCACATAGGGCCAAGGAAATGGTTAATTGAACACAGTGTACTCAAGGGCAGTCAACAGGGGTGCTCAATATACGCAATCAAAGGAGTCAAAGGTGGATCATCACCAGGTTAAGGGAACTTATCCCAATAAAAAGTCAGAATCCCTTGTTTAGTTCCTGGAACCTGGGCCAGTTTTCAGCCCAGGTCCTACTGCTTGAGGGAGAGTCAGTTCTCCAGGAAGAGGAGACCTGAAACTCCACGTTAAGCGTTAAGTGTTAAGCGCTGTGATAATGATTCTTTTAGTACTTCCCCAAGGTACCTGTGACTATTTGAATAATCATGCCCTGGGGAAAATGGGAAAACCTATTCACTTCAAGTAGTGTTGTACATGGGTCTAAGTTAACAGTGATACCCAGGGGTCTGAAGCATCACTGTGGTATCAGTTAGAGTAGGAGCATGTGGGAGACAAGTAATAATGGTAACCTGGTCTAGCTTCATTTCACAGCGAATTCACTGCATCAATAGACTTACTACGTAATCATTTTCCTGATGCTCAAATATAAAATTGGTATGGGCATCCTTGGTAGTTGGCAGAATTACTATATTTATTCTTTGGCTTTTGGAATGGCACATCCCTTTCCCAATCAGCCAAGATTGCTATCACATCAGCGAGCAATGTAATGGATTCATGAGTAGTATCATATGCTCCACTTGAGTCACCAGTCTGGCTCCTACAAAAAACAAAACAAAACAGGTGGATCTTTAGAGATGAAAGTGAACTCTCAAACTCAGTCAGGTAGCAGCTCCAATGACAACTGCTGTGCTGATGTGATATCTTTGCTAGAGTGGATAACAGAGCCTCAGATCCATAGGATGTAGCCATTAATCTGGGAACTGGGATCCTTCCCATCCCTTTTAGAAAGAAAGATCAGAAGTAGTTTGTGTTCATAGGAAATGGGCAGCAGTGTATTATGGTCTTGCTCCAGCCTATGTTAATTCTCCTGTCCTCTATTATAATATAGTCCTAGACTCTTTAGCCTTCAGAACATTCAGTCCATTGTATCAATGATATCATGTTAGTTGAAGTAGATGAGGAAGAAATGGCAACTACTGGGGTGCCAAAAAATGTATACACACTTTAAGAGCTATCTATGTATTACATAAATGCTGATGGGAACCAGTTTCAGCACCTCTTGTAATCGCAGGGGTCAAATGTGACTTGTACTCATCTTTTATTATTGGTATATATTGAGTATTACAATTTTAATACAGTTTTTTCTTTTCTTAAAATGTGTATACCTGCTTTTGGCACCCTCTGTATTGGAGGTAGGATACATATGTTCCAGAAAATGGGGGATAAATCTAATGTAAATTCAGGGCTCTGACATACGTTTTTAGGAATACAGCACATCTCTTTTTGTTGTACTTCACTTCATCGCACTTTACATTGTGTTTTTTCAAATGGAAAGCAAGTCCCTTCACCAGTAAAAGGATTACCACTTGCTTTATTGTAGTGGCGTGGAACCAACTCTGTGATATCGTCAAGGTATGCTTGTATAGTTACGTGGGATGTGCCAGCATACCCCTTCCAAAGAAAAGGAGAGAGTAACGTATCTTGTATCTTCCATCCATAGAAAAGAAGCAAAAGAAGCACAACACTTTAAAGACCTCTTTGAGTTCTGGGGATGGCATGTTTTATAACTGGAAATACTGCTTCAGCCCATTCACCAAATTACACAAAAAGACTACCAGCTTTGAGTAAGACCCAGAGCAGGATAGGGCTCTGCAACATGTTTGGCACATATGGTCCTGCAAAACTGACGGTAGATGTCTGTGATGGGAAAAGATGTCTGAGGTTTGTGGTCAGCTCAACAGACAAATTACAAAGTGAACTCCTTGACAGGAAGACGATGCCATCTGCAGTAAACAGCTAGAAGCCAAAATATCACTTGCAAAATAACTCTTGCCATGCTCCCAGAACCTGACGGAGGAAAATCATGGGACATCAATTGACCATGCAGACAGGAGTGCCCATCATGAGCTGGGGTCTTTCAGACCCACCAAGTCATAAAGTCAAGCTAAACCAATATCAATCCATTATAAACTGGAAGTGGGAATGAGCCGAGCCAGAAGGTGCAAGTTGCATGTAGCACAAACCTCTGTGGCATCTATCACTGTGACAGTGACACCTCTCACGCAGCTCATACCTGTGGCCACATTTGGGGGCAGAGTACTTATGACCAACTGACGCAAGAGTAAAAGGATAAACCTGGTTCATTGATGAGTTGTGAGTACAAGCTGAAAATCTACTGTTGCTACATTACAGCCCTATTCAGGGTTGCCCTGAGAGTTAGCAACGTGGAGGAATCCTCCCAAAGAGTAGAGCTTCACATGGGCACAGCTGTTCCCCACTCTTTTTGGCAATGAAAGCAGAAGCTATGAGTAATACACACTGAGATCCATAGAAGAGACCAAGAAATATGCCTGTGGTGGGCAAAGGAGCAGAAGGCCAGGAAGAAGAAATTCTTCCAGTCTATGTGAGGGTCAGCTGGTGTGAGGGGGCTCCCTGACATTGTCCCTCTTTCCTGGTTCCAGCTCCAGTCAATATCTTGGATGTTACTACAGCAAACTTCCCTTTTGTCCAGACAATCTGAATGAGACTCTTTTCTTACAGAAATAGTAGCCAGAGTGAGAACCCAAGTTCTGTGGCTCCCAATCCAGTGCTCTCTCCGTTGTATCGATTGGCCTTTGCATCTGCCTGGTCCTTCCTTATCTACCTCCTGACCAATTTTCCATAAAAGCCCAAGTTCTTTCTGTGACCTGTGCCTTGACAGACAATCTGAGCCCACTACCTCAATCTTATCACCCAACTTTTTTACCATCTTTTACTCTATTCAAGTACCATAGCCCTCTTCACCTTTGTTCCAATATGCAAAAATGTATTCCCACTGCAGGGCCTTTATACATACTGTTCTCTCTGACCAGAATGAGAAATCTGCTTTGTTTCCTCAGGTGTTAGCTTAATTGTCACTTTTTTATAGTGGTCTTTCCTGGTCGCCCCTTAATAAGCAGCACCCTCATGCAATATCATAATGCTCTATTTCTTTTCACGGTGTCATTCTTCTTTATATCTATAATATCACTTTGTTTTGTTTACTGCAGTTCCTAGAACAGTGTCTGTGATGTGGTTGGCATTCAAAAAATATTTGTTGATGAATGAAAGGTAGAAAGATGTTTATTTGTTGTAAGAGTCAGAAAAAAAAAATCCAAATCCTCCTATCTGAAAACTTTACAGTGCTTTTATGTTGAGAAAAACCCTTCTCTGTATCAAATTTGTCAGGAAAGTCTCTCTGCTTTTTTAATTTTTTGAATAGTATTGTGATGTTGTTTCTCCCATGACCATTCATTGAATAGGTGTTTCTATGGTTACAATGTTATTTCTAGTTAGAATCCTGCTGCGAAGAAACCTGGTTTTGGTATCTCAATAAGTCAAGATTCCCTTGACGTGCTATTACGATACAGATGATTTTCACAAATCAGCTTCCAGTCATTTACCAAATTAGTTGAAGAGGTGAAGCAGAAGACATATTTAAGGTTCAAGTCCAGAGTTCTGAAAAATGGCATTGTAGGAAGTAGACAAAATGAGTTACCAATACATTTGCTCATCAGTGAAGGTCCCAGCAAAATCAATTCAGTTTTACTTTGCTTACCCCCACTAGGGCCCTGGTGTACTAGTTGTCATTATGCCCAATCAAGTCATCTTTATACCCATTCAAGCTGTGGCTTCCTTAGGCTGCTTATTCTTTCCCTTCTGTTCTGGGGGTAGGAATGAAAGTACAAAGAAGTGTACCTCTGGAGCCTAATTTGTGAGTTTACCCCAGAAAACAAATGGAGTATGGTTAATGTTGACATTCAGTGAGTACATGGGGATCTGGCTGTGATAGAACATCACAGAGGAGTTAACCATACAACTTAGACACATGTTTTAGCTCCCTCAGTTCTATTTCTACATGCATAGCTAGCATAGAGGACCTTCGAAAAGTTAAAAAATGTAAAAGTGTTATTTTTAGCTTTGTCTCTTTTTCTGTTTTTGGTTTTTTCTTTCTTCTTCTTCTTTTTTTTTGGTTTGTTTGTTTGTTTGTTTGTTTTTGTTGTTTTGGTTTCCCCTCTTCTATCCTGGCTGCTCATCTTCCCACTAATCTCCAATATGGCTCCTAGTGCTCATAATCTGGCCAGGGCTACACCATATACAATCCTGTTCTCATTGAGTTATAAAAATGCAGAAACATGGGAGTTCCCTGATGGTGTAGTGGCTTAAGTCTTCGGCGCTGGCGCTGTCAGCGCTGCGGCCTGCGTTCGATTCCCAGTCAGGGAGTTACCCACATACCGAAAAGCAAAAAAAAAAAAAAAAAAAAAAGCAGAAACATTTTTTAGCTATACAGATATCTTGATATAATCTTTAAAATAAGGAGCAACTCAAAGCTCATGTCAATTTAATCACTGAGAAGCAGTTTATGTTTTTGTTGACATCTCTCTAAAATATGACGAGAGGAATGGCATTTTAAGGCATAGAGCAGCATATCCTCACCAGGTGCCTCACTGTGGCTCTGTTTATTTAACTTTGATTGCTCAAGCCTGTCACTTTGCCACATTTTAAAAAAATTGTTCAGGACCTATCATGTCTCCCAGAGTACATATTATTATTGAAAGGACTAAGCTTTCATTCATTTATTCATTCAACAAGCATTTACTGAGCATACAAGTATAATACTATGTTGCATGTACTCTGGTAGGTACATGAGTAAGAACTGGCCTCTGAGTTTAATAGAATCAATATATAATGTGTGTATTCTGGAGCAGGATAGGGAGATATAGTATTATATCATCAGTATACAGTATCATTGAGTAAGATGTGATAAATTCTGTGAGTAAAAATAAGTGCATAAAATCATAAAAGTGTTTCTGATCCTTCTGGATAACTCAATTCATTGTTTCCTTGGTGAATAGCTTCATTGATTCTCCATCATTATAATTTTTCCTTCACTACCCCTTCCAAATTGAAAAGAATCCAAAGCACCCCTCCAGTCTGGTTTTAAGAGCTACCTTTTTGCAGATGTATTTTATAACTAAATTGCTCCTTCTGACATAGGTGATTAGCTTCTTGACTAAGATCTATGCCTTTTTCTAAGTCTGTTTCTGCCATAAGTAGCTGCTACTTCACAAATAATAAATAAAAAATGATGATGTCTCCCTGAGCCTTTGTGATCTACTCACTGGCTTCTAAAACACATCTTTCATTTCTTCTGCTAGGGAATATGGCAAATGCTTCTTAGAGTAATTGAGAAAGTTAGTTTGGCTGTTCTAACCAATATTTTAAAAAAGCTCAATAAGAGTAAATAGAATCAATGATTAGGTGAAGTGATTTCCTGGAACTGTAGAGATTGAGTATAAAGGAATATGGCACCTTATTTTGGCCCAGAAAGGGTACAGCTGTTTGGTTTCTCATTTAATCAATTGTAGATGAAAGTAAAATTTTGCTTAATAAAATGGACTGAGTCATACAGAGTTGGCTCTGGGGCATGTCCTTTTCAGAATGGGACTTGGGAACGACATTTGAAATTCCTTTCAGCCCAAATGGCCTCAGACTCTCAAATTCTTCATAGGATCTCATCTAACGTAATTTCCTGAGGTTGAAATAAGGTTGTTTAAAATGCTACAGGTTTCATGACACGGAGTGACATATGGCTTAGAAGCTCTGATGGGGGAATTGCACCAAAGTCCCATAAATGTAAGGAGGACAAGGCTGCGAATACACCCACCCTGTTGCTCAATTTCCTCCGGCCTCAAAGTTATGGTTGTCTTGGGGTCTTCACTCTTCCTCAGACTCCTGTTATGTATGTATGCTGTTGTCATGGCTATTAAAATGCTGCTATATAGCCAGAAAGCCAAATGTTTGGATTAAGAGATGAAAATTTTAAGTTAGGAAAAATTTGGACAAATAAGTAGTTGCTTCTAAATTGCTGTTTGGCATCAAATAACCAGGTATTTAACTTTCTCACTGCATTTATCAGTTTTATTCAGTCAGTGAAACTCATTCCAATGACACTCTGTTCATATTGGAACTCACTCTTTATCTGTTTTGTTTTTGTATTGCTGGATATTTGACTTATCATCTTAATGCTGTAGACTTAAACAGGTTTATATTCATACATTAAATCTGATACTTGATCATATAGAAAAATAAACATATATAAGGGCTGTCTGGAAAGTATCCAGTCATGTTATGTGAAAAATAGAGGCATTTATGGCTGGATTTCCTCCAGACAGCCCTTGTAGATAGACTTTTAAAATAATCTAATGTTTTCTAAATTAAATTATCAAGTAACATGCAGATTTAATGTAATACAATATTGATTAAAGTCGTAAATCCATAATTTTATTATATATACCATTATACGTACTTCTAATTTATACGATTTGTATCAATTCGGATGCACAGGCCATCAGTAATAATGGCACAGAACTTTGTGCATATAGATACGACAAGAAGGCATTTAGACTGCCAAGTATTCCAACTTTGTTGCATAACATTTGAAACCGACACAGGACAGCACGCTGTAGACCTACATATTCCCCCATCATTTCCACTGTGATGGCATCACTTGTATGCCACCCTTATGAGTCACAAGTTATGCTATTATAGAAGGAGCAAATACCTGGAAAAGCAGTTTTCCTTAAAGTGAGGTGTGCTCCAAGCTTGGGATTGTTGTTGCTTTAATATAGTGTTTTTGTATCACTCCGCTAGATTACCATGGGCGAGTATAGAGCGAAGGCTGTCGGGAAACCACCCAGCCATAAATGCCTGTAGTTTTCATATTACATGGCTGGAAACTTTCCAGACAGCCCTTGTATTTCAGGTCACAAAGGATGTTCTGGGGATGCTTTAACGTTCTCCACATGTAGTTTATGGATGATCAAAGATTCTCATTAGAATATGGGGAGGGGGGAGCAATTTGTGAAATGAAGGAGAGGAAGGGTAAAATTAAACCTTTTTACTATTTCTTCTTTTCAGTATATTCACCCTTAACCCTAATACGCTTTTCTTCCATGTTTGTTTAAACCGTCAAAATTTTTTTTGTTTTTGCCCTCCAATTGCAGCTTTAACCTCTTTGGACTCATAAATTTCTTCCCTCGAAGCTGTTTTTTCATATTCGGGAACAAAAAATCATCAGATGGAGCCAGGTCTGGACTGCAGGGAGGTGCTTTAGCGTTTGGAAGCCACAGTCATGAAGACCAGCCAACGAAATGTTGCTTTTGTGCAGAGGCGCATTGTCATGCAAAAGCAGCTCCCCTTTGGTCCGGTTTCCTCTTCTTTTCTCCTTCGCAATTTTTTTAACTGTTTCAGTAGACTGGAATAGTCCTCTCCAGTTACTGTGACACCCTTATCCTTGTAATTGTTCAGCAGGATACCCTCGGTATCCCCCCCCACCAAAAAAAAAAACAAAACAAAAACAAACCAGTATGCAATTGTGACACCTTGAACTTCTGAGAGAGTGGCATGCCCTTTTCATGCCACTGCATGGCCTCCTACTTTGACTCAAGCTCGTAATGATGACCTCAATTTTCATCTCCAGGGACAATCCAGTTTAAACTTCATCTTTGTTATCTCTGAAGAGGTCCAAAACCTGTCATGAACACTGACATGCTGTTGTTTTTGGAGCGGCATGAGCATTCTTGGTACCCATCTTGCACTGACTTCTGACATCCTCAGATGCTGATGGAGAATATTCAAAATGGTTGTAGGTGATACTCCAACCATTTCTGCAAACTGCTTTTTATTCAAGCTGGCATCTTCCACTACAAGTTTTCCAACTATTTTGACAATGCCCAAGGAAATAGCCTCAACAGGGCATTCCAGACAGAGGTTGTCTTCAATCAACTCTGCGCCTTGCGTGAAAAGGCTATGCCACATGTAAACCATAGATTTCCTAGGGCTACAGTCCCTGTAAACCACTAAGATCTCTTCCAGAATGGTTTGAGGTGTTTTCCCTTTGTTTTGTGAGGAACTTAATGATGGCACAAAATTCAGTTTTATTTGTACTTAGGGTTTCTTTACATTTGACATGCTTCTTCGGCGGTGTCTGAAAGAACACAGATGCTAGTCAGCTACAATTTGGCACTTATACTAATAATAAGTCCCACAATCAAACCACGTGGACGAGTACTCCCAGCATTCTGATAACCCCCTTTTCCGTGGATAGTTTGACCACTCCTCGTAGAACATCTGTTCCTAGGTGGAAAAAAAAAGTGTGACAACCTCTTAGGTGAGAAGAGCCACCAGATACTTTGGGAAGAATTCAACTACTAGCTGCTATTTCAATAGAAGTACCCCATTGCATAGATGAAATGGCCAAGGGCTTTATGATAATGGTTCATTAGGAAAATCAGTCCCAAACAACAGACAGTTTTCTCTGTTTAGTCACACACTTGTATAGTCTGTGTTAGTGACATTTGGTTGAATTAATTTGTTTAAACTTGACCCAGCCTCTTGTAATTTCAGTATATAAAAGTGGTCTCTAACAATGGTTAAAAAAAAAATTCTTTACAGGAGAAGGTTGGTCAGTCACTCAAAAAGATGCTTTATTGAAACCATGTCTACTGTTTAGATCTAATAGTTGCCAAATTTAAAAAATGGGGGGGCACTAATTTTCATATTTTGCTGTTTTACTCTTTTTTCTCTGACCTAGAAATAAGCCAAAACAAACAAATAAAGACAAACAAAAAAACACAAAAATGTAATACTGACCAAAATTTAATAATGTATTAAATGTATACAGTTTATTACTTCCATGGACCTATACTATTGTTAGAGTATTTTTAATAATACTTACAGCAGACCTATTAAATATTATTGTACCTGTCAACATTCCCTTTCCTACCTAGCCATCCCCATGGCCTCCAGGCCCTCTCATGATTCCCAGAAAACCTGTGACATAATTAAATCTTTTCATAAACTCCCAGAAAGTTCATGGAGTTAATTCATTTATTCAATAAATACTTGCTGAGCATGAGATACTGGGCATACAGCATAGTAAATAAAGCATGTGCCCCTCTGCCCTCCTGATGTGTTCATTCTAGTGGGAATGTGAGTGAAATCAGACTCCACCAACTTCCCAGGATGGACTGGAATCTGTAGAGGTTCTCACAGAATCCTCCACCAATTTCAGTAATCCTAATACAGTTTATGCAAATTCCAGCACAGATCCTAATTTCTTGGAGTTCTGGGGACTCTGGGATGGGTCAGAGATTGGGAATGTTGTCTTACAATGGGACTAGCTTGGTGAAGTCATTATGTGGTCTTTTCATTCTCTCTCCCTGTTACTCAGGTTATTTTAGTGAAATGGACTCCAAGGTATATAAGTATGTGCAGTTGTCTATCCAAAATAAAGTACAGAATAATAACAAAAAAGCAAAAACAAAATAAAAACAAACTTCATTAAATATATTTTTTACTGCAGCTACGTTATAGGGTGACAGTATTGCACAGACTGTGTCCTTGCCATCTAGGATCTTAGGAAGTTCTAGTGTTGCTGACAGCACCACCTGACTCTACTCTAGGTTGTGAGACTTGGAAAACTCTAAAGAGACTTGGATATAAACTACGCAATCCCCAGGTGCAATATTTGTCCCTGCCCAGATCAGCTGACCTGAAGTTGACCATTGGCTGGCTGTAGGCTTCTGGTCCATGGCACCCTCACCAGATATTTCCATAGTCATCTCAAGTAAGGCTTCTGTCTAAACTTCCCTCTGTAATTGTCTCCAGATAGGATGCATAGAACATATTCATTTCTTATGCTGATACAATGAGTTTCTCTCTTTATTGTTATGTTCAATTTTAATTCTCTGCAAAGCAGACTGTCAAAGGATTTGAGATTGTGAAGTGTTGACTTGAAATTATTTTTATAAATTCCCAGCATTATACGAGCAATAGGTGTATTAAGAGAGATTTAGAAACAGTTTAAGACAAAATTGTGAGCAATTTTGCCAAATGAATGACAATAAACACTATCAGTGAATGAAAAGGTGACAACAGGTGACCAACCTGTACTTCTATAGGACTTCTATAAACACATTCAGGAGCAGAAACAACCGGGGTCCATGTAGCCCCTGAAATGTTTGGGGACTCTGTGAAGTGCACATAAATTCGTATGGTACTTGGCAAGAAGATTTTTGACACATCAGAAGTGTAGGAACACTGGGTAGCGTTTTGTAAAGGTTATTGGAAGTGCCTACTTTTACATTTCTGGCGCTTGATTCACAAATTGAAATTAGCATGATATAAAGAGATTTAAGTCCTGGATCAACTTTTTTCCCAACCACTTTTAAGTCTAAATCTGCCTGCTCTTAAGATCCAGGGTGCCACATCAACTGTTGCCAAGACGTTGAAGACTTCTGTTACACGGTAGCCTGATACAAAGAACTTGATTGATCTGGCCACGTGGCACAGAGCCACCTGAAGTCTCATTTCTTCTCAGTCTTTTTTCTGTTCATGTCTCCTCGTAGGAAGCCTAGAGCACAGCTGTTATTGTGTCGGTGCAAGGAGTCTCTCTGTAATGACCTTCTTAGAGCCAGGAAGCTGTGTGCCTGTGGCCAATCCAATTATATCACAGCATAGACAGAGCACCTTGTACTTGCTCTGGTGAATGGGCCAGGAAGCAAAATGATAAATCTTTATGATAAATCTTGATTGTTGTTGGACAGGAGAAGAAAAGACCCCTAACCCCACCCCAATTATCTTTTTCATTAGCCTCCTGATACTATCTCCTGAATAGCATCAAAAGTAAGCCGCCTATAAACATTGCACATGTTTCTAATACTAAAAGCTGATAAAGTTTATTGTACTTATAAAATAAATAGAAGGAAATGCTTTCAGTTTCCTATTTACAAGTCTCTAGGGACATTTCAGGTATAATTTATTGCTTCAATTTAAAAAATGTAGTGTCCCTGCACACATGCTCTCTTCTTTGGCGCTCTCTTTTTCTCTTTGGTATTTTATGTTTCGAGCACAACACACAAGTGACCATGCACTCAGACGATGTAAAACCTTCTGTTGTATGCTGTTATTTTGTTACATCTCTTTAATTGCCTCTTTAAAGGTAATTCTCTCATACGTTTCTATTTTTTCCTCTATTTCTTTATTCTTTTTTTTTTAAGTTAACATTTTATCTAAGTGTCCTCCTATTTTATGTTTGCATTCTGAAACCACCACCTATATAGCCATGCCCTCACAAATTTATGAGATTACCACATGGCTGGTAATTTAGTCTGCAACTAAAAATATAAAATGTCTATTTCTGGCAATGCTTACCCAAACTTTGTCATTGCTTTATATGGAAGAAAATCTGAGTATTTGGTGACTAGAGTCTGAATTTCAGATGCTCAGGAAAAGAGTTGAGGGAGGAGGGTGCTTAGATGAACTTCTGGTTTCATAAATCTTCTGCTTATTGATAATCCAGTACTGTTCATAGGTTCGGGAAACCTGGGCTTTCCCAGGACGTGAAAATGGCAGTGATGATGGGGATCATCTGGTGTGATAACTCCTTTCATTCACACTACTCAGGGTTTCATTATTTCTGAAGTGTTGAATTTTGAAAACAAGTTTGGACTTGAATTATCACGTCATAATTTTTTGGAATCAATGTGCATTTAACCTTTGCTTAATTAATTTCACTTCACTTCACACAAAATCCTGCAAGGCAGAGGCAGCAGCAGCATCTTAGTTTCAGGATTCAGGATTTCAGGATTCCAGTGTTGTGTTCCTTTGTTTATCATAAAGACCAACTGAGACGCAGGCTATCTGAGAATGCTGGCTACAGCTTGGAGGCTGCCAAGTGAGGCTTAGGAAATGTAGAACTGCCTTCACCCGTGCCTTTTACAAGAAGGTGATTTATATTCATGTATGGAAAGGCAGAGTGCCAACATAATGAATACTATTTTAAATCATTATTGAAGTGCCTTGTTATTCATTATTATAAAGTATAATACCTGACACTTACTGGGGCTTACTGTGTGCCAGAAAATTGAGGTATATTATATACATATTTTGTAATTTAAATTTTATAAGAAAACTGAGTCAGTAAATATTGTCCCCAATTTACAGAAGAGAAAAATAAGGTTCAAAGAGGTGTAATAACTCATTGGGTTCACATGGTTGTAGATGCTGGAGCCAGGTTTAAAACTCAGTTTGACTCCAAATCCATGCTTTAATCAAATGTAATTTTTAAAGTCCTATTTTGAGTCACTATAGAGTCTCCTCTAAAGTTTTTAAAGACCTGTAATCATTTGGAAGTTGTTTCATTTTCTCTCTCTTTTTTTTTCTTTCTTCGTTTATTTGTTTTTTTGGACATTCGGTATTATTTTATATTAATTTCAGGTGTACAGCATAGTGGTTAGACATTTATATAATTTAAGAACTGATTCCCCAGACTAGTCTTGTACACCTGGCACTATACATATAACAGTTATTACCATATTATTGAGTATTCCCTATGCTTTGCTATACATGTCCATGACTATCTTTAGATTCCACATGTAAGTGAAATCATACTGCATTTGTTTTCCTCTGACACACTCCACTCAGCACGGTACCCTCTAGGTCCATCCATGCCATCATAGATGGCAAGAACCCAGTTCCTTTCATGGTCGAGCAGTATTCCATTGTGTAGATGGACCACCTCCCCTTTATCCAGTCATCCATTGACGGACCCCCAGGCTGCCTCCACATCTTGGCCATTGTAAACACTGCTGCGATGAACACGTTTCCTCAAAGTAGCATTTTGGATTTCTCCAGATAAATACCAAGAAATGGGATTACTGGGTCCTTTTTTGTTTCTTGTTATAGCCATTGTTTTAAAGTTTATTTTATGTGGTATAAATATTGCTACCTCCACTTTTTTGTTTGTTTATTTTCATTTCATAAAGTAACTTTTGTCATCCCTTTACTATGAGTCTGCGTGTGCCTTTGAATCTGCAGTGAGTCTCTTGTAGGCAACATATAGAAGGGCCTTGTTTTCTTATCTATTCAGCTACCCTATGTTTTTGATTAAAGCATTTAATTTATTTATAACACATTGAAAGTAATTGTTGATAGATATATAACTATTGCCATTCTATTATTCTTATCTTTCATCATTTTTCCCCACCTGACTTAAAGAAGTCCCTGTAACATTCCTTGTAATGCTGGTTTGGTGGTGATGAATTACTTTAGCTTTTTCTTGTCTTCTCTATCTGTTCTTCAATTTTAAATAATAGCCTTCCTGAGTAATCTTGGTTGTAGGTCCTTGCTTTTCATCACTTAGAATATTTCTTGCCAACCCCTTCTGGCCTGGACTGTTTCTGTTGAGAAATCAGCTGACAGTCTTCTGGGATCTCCCTGGTAGGCAACTAACTGCTTTTCTCTTGCTGCATTTAGGATTTTCTCTTTGTCTTTAACTTTTGCCATTTTAATTATGACGTGTCTTGGTGTGGGACTGTTTGTGTTCATCTTATTTGAAACTCTATATGCTGCCTGGACTTATACATCTATTTCTTTTACCAGGTTAGGAAAGCTTTTAGTCCTTTTTTAAAAATAGGTTCTCAGTCCCTTGCTTTCTCTTGTCTTCTTTCTGGTACCCCTATGACTTGAATGTTGTTATGATGGATGTTGTCCAAGGGATTTCTTAAACTATTCTCATTTTTTGGATTCTCTCTCTCTCCTCTTTTTTTTTTATTTTCCTGTTCTGATTGGGTGTTTTCTGCTACCTTGTCTTCTAAATAGCCAATTCAGTCCTCTGCTTCATCTAGTTTGCTAGTGATTCCTTCCAGTGCATTCTTCATTTGTAATTATATTCTTTATTTCTGATTGGTTTTTAAAAATGATTTTTATATCCTTTTTACATTTGCTGTCTCTTTGTTGAAGTTCTCACTAAGTTTCTCGAGCACCCCTATAACCATTGTTTTGGACATTGTATCTGGTAGGTTGCCTGCCTTTATTTCTTTAGCTCTTTTTCTGGAGTTTTATTCTTTTATTTGGGACATATATTTTTGTTTCCTCATTTTGACTGCTTCTCTGTGTTAGTTTCTATGTATTAGGTAGATCTGCTTTGTCTCCCAGTCTTGCTGGTGGCCTTAGGTAGTAGGTGTCCAGTGGCACAGTCTTCCTGACCAGAGATGGGTGCTTGAGGAGTGTTCCTTGTGTGAACTGTTTGCCCTCCTCTTATAGTTGAGCTGTCGGCATATCACCGAAAGGGATTGACTCTCAGGCTGACTGGCTGTGGGGTTGGGCCACATCCACGAGCTTATAGGCTGCTGTGTGGGAGGCTTACCCTATGGGGTGAGATTCCCCCCGGTAGACTCTGGTGTTTGTTGAGATTACCCTTTGGGTGTGCCAGTTGTAGAGCTAATTGGGTGGTGCTATGCTATGGTCTGAAGCCATCTTCCAATTTTATTGGTTTTGGAGCCTCTGTAGGGCAGGTGCTCCAGGACAGTTCCAGGCCAACCCCTGACTGTGATTGGCTGGGGAGTACCTAGGAAAAGCTACAAAGCGATCCATAGTTGGTCATGCCTATGCTGAACCTGGAGGTATGTGAGAGAGGCCATGCTGCAAACCGAGGATGGCTGCCACCAGTACTGGGCCTTGGGTAGCTCTGCAAAAAGCAAGGACTCTTCAAGGCCTGTTGCCACTTGCTGGCTTTCATAAGGTTCAGCAGCTGAGGAAGCATCGTGCTGTATGGAGTTGGGTGAGGTGGGTGAGTGGGGTCTCAGTGAATCACCAGGGTGGACCAAGTGGAGGTCACTAGACCAATTTAGATTTGGTCATGGGTGTGAGGGGCAGGGGCTCAACCCAGGAAGAATGGTACTTGCCCACTGGCTGCACAGGAGGAGAACCCCACAAAAAGAAAATGGGACTGTTCCTTCAGTTTTTGCCCCAAAGTTATACAACTCAATCCCTCCTCACGTCTCTGGCCCTGCCTTCACCTACAGAGTCACCATGCGTCCACCAGAGTGAGTGCCTGCATGATCACTTTAAGATGAAGCCTGGGTTTCCCACAGCCTTCTGTCCCACCCAGATGGTTGGAATCCCCATTGTTTCTCACAGCCAAATGTTGTAAAGGCTCTTCTGCCCAAGCCAACCATCCAAGCACTCCAGGCTAGGGAGCCTGGTGTGGGGCTGGGGTCTCTTGCTCCTCCATGGGGATCCTCTTTGCCTAAGATATTTCTCTCAATTTTCAACTGCCCCAAGTGAGTGTAGGACCAGCCCCTTTTGTATCTTTGCCCCTCCTAACAGTCTCAATGTGGCTTCTTTTTTATATACTTATTTATAAAACTTCTGTTCAGCTAGACTGCAGATGGTTTTTCAGGTTGATTGTTCTGTAATTTAGTTGCATTTTGATGTGTTCATGGGATGGGGCAAGAACAGTTTTTATCTACTCTGTCCTCTTGGATCTACTCCCCAGAGTTTGTTTGCTTTTTTACTTTTTGGTTTCTGTTTCAGTAGAAAAAATATGGATAACATCTTGCTAGGCTTGATCTTTCATTAAGAAGACATTGTCCCCTTGTCACAAAGTAGTGATGACATAAACAAGAGAAATATTAATAATCAAACATATTATATATTGACTTTATATTAGCCTATAAAATTTAATTTTTATTTTTAAAACTTAAGCAATTTTTTTTCTCTATAACTTTGGAGGTGGAAGAATTCTCTGTAACTACTCCACAAGGACTTTATTTATCTTGTCTAGTATAGGATGTCCTATTAGGTTAGTACAAAAGTAATTGTGACTGTGAATTTTAAATCATTATAATTAGGCTCAAACACATCTTTATTGATCAAAATAAGAGCTATTACAATCAACACATTTTTACCAATGAGAAATAAGTTTATTTATTCCTGTAGTGTAAAAAATCAGTGGTTTGGGATTTGACAAACTTTTGGAAAGCATCTTCTACATCCTGCTGCTGGTGGAAGCATTTTCCCTGCAAAAAGCATTGAGATGCTTGAAGAAGTGGTAGTTGGTTGACAAGAGATCAGGTGGATATGGTAGATGAGGAAAAACTTTGTAGCCCAATGTGCTCAATTTTTGAAGCATTGATTGTATGACGTGAGGTTGGGTATTGTTGTGGAGAAGAACTGGGCCCTTTCTGTTGACTACTGCTGACTGCAGGCATTGCAGTTTTCAGTGCATCTCACTGATTTGCTGAGCACACTTCTCAGATGGAATGGTTTTCACCAGGATTCAGAAAGCTGCAGTGGATTAGACTGGCAGCAGACCACTGAACAGTGAGCATGACTTTTTTGTTTGTTTGTTTTTTGTTTTTTGGTGCAAGTCTGACTTTGGGAAGTGCCTTGGAGCTTCTTGGTCCAACCACTGAGCTGGTCATCACTGGTTGTCACATAAAATCTACTTTTTGTCACACAATCTGATAGAGAAATGGTTCATTGTTGTGTAGCATAGGAGAAGATGACACTTGAAAATGATAATTTTTTTATTTCCAGTCATCTTACGAGGCACCCACTTATGGAGCTTTTTCACCTTTCCAACTTGCTTCAAATGTCAAATAACCATAGAATGGTTGACATTGAGTTCTTTGGCAAGAGGATCAGTTTTATTGATTGCTCTCAATTTGTTATTGTCAGTTCCCAATGGCTGTCCACTATGCTCCTCAACTCTAAGGCTCTTGTCTCCTTTGCAAAACTTCTTGAACCACCACTGCATTGCATGTTCATTAGCAGTTCCTGGGCCAAATGCTTTGTTGATTTTGCCAATTGTCTCTGCTGCTTTAAGACCCATTTTGAATGCGAAGAAGAAAATTGCTCAAATTTGCTTTTTGTCCAGTATCATTTCCATAGACTAAAATAAATGTAAAATAAACAGCAAGTCATAATTATTAGCAAAAAAAACATAAAGTGAGAAATATGCATTAAAATGATGTATAGCATAACCACATTTATTTAAGAATGTATTCTGATATCAAATGGCAAATTTCAACCATGCAAAAACCTCAATTAGGTTTGCACCAACCTAATGTATGTCCCAAATTTGAGTAAAAACTGAAACTATTTAAACTGTTGATCTTGAACAGCATTGATGAGCAATATAAATACTGTAATGCTTGATAAATTACCAAACTTCTAAATTAGGTATTCCAAGATTTTTTTGTGCAGTTGAGTCCAAATCCATTTCTCTTCCTTTTACCATACAGAACTATTCTTCAGTCGAACTGGTCTCCAAACGACTTTTCTTCCATTTGTCTTGTCTTCCATTTGGACTGTGTTCTCACCTGCTAACTCCCTTCTATTCTTTACATCTCTTTTGCACTGTTTTTGACTCCCCATACATAGAACTATTTTATTCTATAGTTATTTGTCTAATAACTTTCTCCCAGTGGTTATGTGAGTTTTTAGATAAAAACTAGTTTTACTCCTTTCCCCCCCAAAGATGTCTTAATCAGTTTGTTTTTTTAAAAAAAGCTTCCAGTTTATGTCATCCATAAAAGGGAACTCAATTGCAATTCAGCCCTCAAACCAAATTTCTTGAAATAGACTTTTCTTTTAAGAATAGTTTTAGGTTTACAGAAAAGTTGAATATATATAGTACAGAGTTCTCATATACCTCACACACAATTTCTCTGTTAATATCTTACATTAGTTTGGTACATTTGCCAAAATTGATGAACCAATATTGATACATTAGTATTAACTAAAGTCCATAGTTTATCCAGATTTTTAAGTTTTTACCAAATGTCTTTTCCTGTTCCAGAATGCCATAAGAATAACATATCACAATTTTCATATCTCTGTAGGCTACTATTGGCTATGAAATTTCTCTGATTTGCCTTGTTTTTGATGACCTTGGCAGTTCTGAAGCATATTAGTTTAGTGTTTTATAGGATACCACTCTACTTAAATTTGTCTGATGTTTTGATGAGTAGACTGGGGTTATGGGGCTTGAAGGAGGAAAACCTCAGAGGCAAAATGCCGTTTCAATCACTTTATATCAAAGGTATATATAGTATCAGTATGATTTATCACTGTTGATATGACTTTGTTTATTTAGCTGAGGTATTGTTTTTTAGGTTTTTCAGCTATAAAGTGACTCCCTTTCCCAACTTGTACTATTTGAAAGGAAGTCACTGTGTGCAGCCTGCAAAGGGAGTGGGAATTTATGGTCCTCTCCTTCAGGGTGGCATATCTATGTAAATTATTTGGAATTCTTATGTAAAAGAGATTTGTCTCTCCTTCTCATTTGTTAATTTATTCATATATTTATATCAGTATGAACTTATGGATATTAATTTTATATTTTGTGTTATAGTCCAACAGCACTTTATTTTGTTCTTCAAATTGCTTCAGCTTTGGCCATTGGGAGTTCCTTTAGTTGGCTCCTGTGTCTCTTCAATATATTCTCATCAGTGCACAGTTTGTTTGGTTCGCTTGTTTTGTTTTTAGCATTTCCGTACTTACCAACACTACAGGTGCATCTTATGTATTTCCTGCCTAAGTACTAGAATCAGTCATTTCTCCAAGAATCCCTGCTTCTTCTTGTTAAAAAGTGGTGTTAGAATCCAAGATTTGGATGCTAAGTGTGTTCATTGTTACTGGTATATCATTGCCTCAACTGACAACAAAGACATACATGAATGCATCTTAATTCATGTGTATATATATATATATATATATATATATATATATATATATGACTATAAATATTTTTTCAGTTAGCCTGCATTAACACATTTTTTAAAAATCTAAATATGAAATTGAGTGGATGAGCTGATTTGTAGTTTTTGTTTTCTTCTTTTTTTTTCTTGAGCTTCCTCTCTTCTCTGCTGCCCTCCTTCCTCTTCTACCTCCCCATTAAGTAAGTGAATAGTGGTTGGTGGGAATGAGGTTTCCTATTCATGGAATGGGAATTTACAGATCAACAATAGAATGAGGCTAGAATGATCCTTGTGGTAATGGATTAGACTTAGAGACATCAATATAAACTCATAATCTATTACCACAAGGATCATTCTAGCCTCATCCTATTGTTTACCTGTAAATGCCTGCTCCATCAGTGAGAGACCTGGTTCCCACCAACTACTATTCACTTACTTAATTGTTCAAATCCAATATACATATGCAGTGGTTTCAGAATTGTTAACCCATATGCTCATGAGGCACACCTTCATCAACAAAAGTGTAGTGCCTATGTGCAGTTTCTTTACCTCTAGTCTTACAGACTCTACTCATTTTCAAAGTTGCTTAGGTCTGCACATTTTGCCCACCCCTTTCAGTAAACTATTTTCATACATTTATAATACAGTTAGGTTGACTTGCCACAATCTACATTCCTTTATGAGATTTTTTGCCCTTCTAAACAGTTGCTTTTAATTTGCATGAATTAATGTTCATGCTTTGTGCTATAAAGTTCTATAGGTTTTGAAAAAAACATGATGTCTAGTATCATATAGAATAGTTTCACTGCCATAAAACAAACAAATAAACAAAAATGATGCTTCACCTTTACAATCCTTATTTCTTTCCTCCAAAGTCCTGGTAACCACTGATGTTTTTACTGTGTCTGTAGTTTTGCCTCTTCCATATTGTCGTATAACTGGAATCATACGTAGCCTTTTCATACTTGCTGTCTTCATTTAGCCATATACATTTAATGTCCCCCTCTCTCCCACATCCTTTTATGGCATGATAGCTCATTTTTTTATTGCTGAATCATATCCCATTTTATGAACATACCACAGTTTGTCTATTTATCCATTCACCTATTGAAGGACATCTTGGCTACTTCTGGTTTTGTGTTTATTATGAATAAAGCTGCCATTAACATTTACTGCAAGCTTTTGCATGAACATAAATCTGGGAGTACCATTGCTGGATCACCCGGTAAGGTTGCATTTAGCTTTGTAAGAAACTGACAAACTGTCTTCCAAAATAGCTGTATGTTTTTTATTCCCACCAGCAAGAAATGAGAGTTTCTATTGCTGTAAATCCTTATCAACATGTGGTATTGCCAGCGTTTTGGCTTTTAGCCATTCTAGTAGGTGTGTAATGTTATCTCATTACTGTTTTAATTTGCATTACCCTAATGACATGATGTGGAATATCTTTTCATGTGGTTATTTGCCATATGCCTATCTTTTTGGTGAAGTGTTTGTTAAGGTCTTTAGCCCATTTTTAAATCTGGTTGATTGTTTTCTCATTGTTGAGTTTTAAGAGTTCTTTGTATTGTTTGGATCAGTTCTTTTTCAGATATATCTTTTGAAAACATTTCCTTCCAGTCTGTGGCTTGTATTTTTATTCTTGTACCAATGTTTTTCATAGAAGTTTTAATTTCAATAAAACCCAGCTTATTACTTTTTTAAATGAATCATGATTTTGTTGTATCTAAAAACTCATCATCAAACCCAAGGTCATCTAGATTTGCCTTATTATTCTAGAATTTTTAATGAAAACAAAAAGTCTATCTAGATTAATCTTTTTGCAAATGAACACCAAGTTTTCACCATTTGTTGAATAGATTATCTTGTTGCCATTAAACTGCCTTTCCGCCTTTTTCAAAGATCTGCTGACTGTATTTGTGGGGCTTTATTTCTGGGCTCTCTATTCTGATCCATTTATCAATATGTCTATTTTTTCAATGATACTACACTGTCTTGATCACTATAACTTTATAATAAGGCTTGAAGTCAAATAGTGTCAGTCTCCCAATTTTGTTCTTCTTCCATGTTGTGCTGGTTAGTCTGATTTTACTCTTCTTTTGCCTTTTTATATAAACTTTAGAATGACTTTATAGACATTTACAAAATAGCTTGTTGGGATTTTTTTTTTAGTTAATGAATTAAAAATTTTTTTTGTTAGACTTATTGGGGTGACATTGGTTAGCAAGAATTACATATGCTCCAGGTGTACAATTCTACAATGCATTGTCAACTTGCTGTATAGTAAGCTCACCACCTAATGTGACTTCTCTTTCCATCACCACATATTCAGTCCCCGCTCCCTCTTCTCCCACCCTCTCCCCTTTTCCCCTCCCCTCCCCACTTGTCCCCAAATAAACATTAAACTATTGATTGTGTTCATGGGTTTTTGTTTATTTGTTTGTTTGTTTTTTCTTTGTTGCTTTCAGTTTTATATTCCACATATGAGTGAAGTCATACAGTTTTTGGTTGTTTCTGTCTGGCTTATTTCACTAAGGATGATGATCTCCAGGTCCATCCATTTTGTTGCAAATGGCAATATTTCATCTTTTCTTATAGCTGAGTAATATTCCATTGTGTAAATGTACCACAGCTTCTTTATCCAGTCATCTGTCACAGGGCACTTTGGTTGTTTTCATGGTTTGGCCACTGTGAACAGCGCTGTGATAAACATTGGAGTAAATAAGTCTTTGCGGACTAAGATTTTCAAGTTTTTTGGGTAGATCCCCAGAAGGGGGATTGCTGGTCATATTGCTTGTTGGGATTTTGATTAGGATTGTTTTAAATATGTAAGTTTGGGGGAAATTGACATCTTAACAATACCAAGTCTGTATCCATCATCTATTAATGGACATTTCAGTTCTTTTTACATCTTGGCTCTTCAGATATAGATAGATAGATAGATAATGGAATATTACTCTGCCATGTTACCATTTGCAACAACATGGATAGACCTAGAGGGTATTACACTAAGTGAAATAAGTCAGACTGAGAAAGAAAAATACCATATGGTCTCACTTACATGTGAAATCTAAAGAACAAAATAAATGAAGAAAGAAAACAGAAACAGACTCATAGGTACAGAGAACAAACTGATAGTTTTTAGATCAGACAGGGTTAGGGGACCTGGGTGCAGGGATTAAGAAGTACAAATTTGTAGTTACAAAATAGTGATGAAAATGTAAATTATAGTATAGAGAATATAGTCATAATATTGTAAAAATTATGTATTGCGTCAGGTGGGTATCACTTCATAAATTATGTAAATGTCTAATCACTACATTGTACACCTGAAACTAATATAAAATAATATTGAATGTCAACTATAATTTTAAAAATAATCATGGTGATCTAAAATACAGTATAGAGAATAGAGTAAAAATATTGTAATAACTATGTACAGTGTCAGATGAGTAACAGACTTATTGAGGTTATCACTTTGTAAGCTATATAAATGTCTAATCACTATGCTGTTTTGTACACCTAAAACTAAAAAAACAAACAAATAAATATCAAGTCTTTTAATTTATAAACATGGAATATCTCTCTATTTAGGTCTTTGATTTCTTTCATCAAAATTCTGTAGTTTCCCAAATAGAGATCCTGTACATATTTAATTGGGTTTATAACTAAGAATTTCAATCTCTGTTGCTATTTTCAATGGTATTGTATTCCTAATTTTAAATTACAGTTTTTCATTGCTGATATATAGGAAAACTGTTGATTTTTGTATAATCGTATTCTGAACAATTATTAGTTCCAGTTTTATTTTTTTTCACTTTCCTGGATTTTCTACACAGACTATCATGTCATCTGGGAATGACATCTTTCTTTCTTTTTTTCTAATCCATATATTCCCTCCACCCCATTTTGGCTAGAATATCCAGTATGATGTTGAATAGAAGTGGTAAGAGGGGTCATTCTTGCTTTTTCTTAGAGAGAAATTTCTTACCATTAAGTATAATGTTTCCTGTAGGTTTTTCAAAGATATTCATTATCAGGTTGAGCAAGTTCCTCTCTATTACTAGTTTATTGAGAGTTTTTATAATGAATAGGTATTGGATTTTGTCAAATACTTTTTCTTTAGCAATTGCAATGATTATATGTTTTTTTTCTTTTTTAGCATGTTGATAAGGTGAATTACAATAATTGATTTTCAAAAACTAAACCAGCTTTACATATCTACAGTGAATTTCTTTTGTTTGTGGTTTTAAATTCTCTTTATACATTGTTAGATTTGACTTACTACTATTTTGGGGGGAATTTTTGCATCTATGAGGTCAGACAATTAATTTTGCAAACCCATCCTAGAAAAAGTACTATATACCTCATTGCTGAATATCACTATGGTAACCTTTGAAGTACTCCCCTTGGGAAGCTATGCAACTATGCCAGCACCTAGTTCATGCTTCAAAGCAATTTTGGAACTCCTTTTCTGGAATGACCATCAGAGCTGTCATCATACCCAAAATCTGGCAATTAAGTTCACAAACTTGCCACCACATGCTTACGTTGGCAGCACTGTACAAACAACTTGGTAAGTTGCAATACCCTTGCCAAGGTTTGTACGATGACAGCACTGATGGCCATTCCAGAAAAAGAGTTCCAACATTGCTTTGAAGGGTGGACTAGGCACTGGTGTCAGTGCATAGCTTCCTAAGGTGGGCAGTACTCGAAGGTGACTGTAGTGATATTCAGCAATGACATATGTAGCACTTTTTCTAGGATGAGTTCATGAACTTAATTGTTTGACCTCATATGTTAATTATGCCTCAATAAATAAAAAAAACCCTCAATCTTATATGTTTGGGATTAGAAAAATATATATTAAAAATGAGCAATTATTTATAAACATATAAGACTTGACATTGTGCCAAATATTTTTAAAACTAGCCAAGTAATTGATAAAATGTTTTGGAAATATGACACGTTTAGTTAAAGTGCCTCAGTTGATATTCTCAAGGATACTGCCAGATTGGTATTATCACTATCATCTCAGAGATATTGAAACAGGAGATTAGCGATAACGGGTCTTAACTAAAGTAACACACAGTAACAGTGGTGCCCATCTCTTGTCTTTTGAGTTCCTATTTCATTGTCTTTCTATTAGTTATTGTATTTCAAAGACTTATCTGAGATCATATGGTTTGGGGAAGACAAACAGGCTAAATAGAGTGGCACCTGACAAATAAGTAGTCAATTAGATGTGTATATAGTCAACCTAAACAATTTGGAACCAAGTGATCCATTTATTTTCCTCTTAATTATTTGTTTTTTCTAGGTCTTATTCATAGTATTCTTCTCACTTGGATTTGTTCATCTGTTTCTGCCACATATCCTCCTCAAGTCTTTGCTAGAGATTTTTTCAAACATTTTTGTAATAGTATAAAGTTGAAAAGGACTCAAATATGAAAATAAGTGAATAATACTTTAAATTGAGAAACTTATTCAATATTTATTCATGGTAGAAGCTCTCAGAAAAATAGTAATAGAGAGAGATTTTCTCAAGTTAATAAAGAGCATTTACTAAAAACCCACAACTCCCATTAGACCTAATGATTAAAGACTGAATGCCTTCCACCTAAGATAAGGAACAAGGTAATATGTTTACTCTCATCACTCTTAATTCAGCATATTGCTTGAAGTTCTATCCAGTGTAATATGACAAAAAAAGGAAATAAAGGGAAGACAGATTAGAAAAAAAAAGAGATAAAACAACCCCTATTTGTAGCTGACATAATTATCTATGTAGAAAAACTCAAGAAATCTGCAAAACAAACACATGCACACAAAACACAAGTCTAGCACAGTCATAGAGTTAAAAATAAATGCTATTAATAAAGCAATTGAATTCCTGTATACTAATAATGAACACATGGACACAGAAATTAAAAATACAGTACCAGTTATAATAATACAATACATTAAAAACTGATGTGCTTAACTTCTGTGCAAATCTATGGATATATAAACAAGGCTTGACTGATGAAAATTCATTATACTAATGAAAGAAATTAAAGAAGTTGAATAAATGGAGAGATATATCATGCTCATGAATTGGAAAACTCAACATAGTAAAGTCGTCAATTCTTCCCAAACTTATATAGAGGTATAATGCAATTTTTGTCAAAATCCCAGTTATACTTTTTGTAGACATAGACAAGATTACTCATAAATTTACATGGAAAGAAAAAAGTAGAATAGGTAAAAAAAAAAAAAAAAAGAAGAAGAAAAGAAAGAAGAAAGCAGGAGAAATCAATCTACCCAATTTCAAGATATATAGCTACAGTAGTCATGAAAGTGTAATATTGGTGGATACAGATACATGGATCAATGGAACTCAGAAACATACCTACAAAAATAAGCCCACCTATTTTTGACAAAAGTGCAAAAGCAATGCAAAGTAGGAAAGAATGGCCTTTCCCACAAATGTGTTAGAACAACTGGGGAAAAATATCTTAATATAATCCTGACACCTTATAAAAAATTTTAACTCAAAATGCACCACAGACTTAAATATTAAATGCAAAACTTGTAAAACTTTAAGAAATAAACATGAAAGAAAACCTTCAGGCTCTAGCACTAGTCAGAGTGCTTACACTTCACTCCAAAGTATGAACATTAAAAGGGAAAAAATTCAATAAATCGTACTTCATCAAAATTAAAAATTTTGCGTTGTAAAAGACTTTGTGAAATGGATGGAAGACATACTACAGAGTGGAAGAAAATATTTTTGAATCTGGAATATATAAGCAACTCAAAATCCAAAAGTCTGAAAGTGAACAGTTTAATTAGAACATGGGCAAAAGACATGGAAAGTCATTTCACCAAAGATTTTTAGATAACAAATAAGCTTGTTTAACACCATTGGCCGTTATGGAACTACAAGTTAAGACTACAATGAGGTATCACTATATGTATCTATCAGAATGGCTCAAGTAAATCATGGTGGTAAGATCAAACACTTAAAAGAGGTAGAAAACCTGAACCACTCATACATTGCTGGTGAGAATATAAAATGATATAGTCACTCAGTTTGGCAGTTCCTTTAAAAACTGAACACACAACTATCATGTGATCCACAATTGTGCTCTTGGGCGTTTATCCCAGTCATCTTCATATAAAAACCTGTACACTAATTTTTATTGTAGCTTTATTATATCAAACTGAAAATGACCCAAATGGTGAATGGTTAAATAAACTGGTAAGCCCATACCATGAAATTTCTGAATCTTGACTATATCAATTTCAATATCCTAGTTGTGATATTATACTATAGTTTTGTAAGATGTTAGCATTAGGAGAGATGGGATAAAAGGGCACATAGGATCTCTCTGTATTATGTCTTACAAATGCTTTTTACTCTCCAAATATCTTAAAATAAGACATTTCCTTAAAATATTATAGAACTTTTATACAATAGGTACTATGTCCCTCTCCCCCCCCACCAGCACAAATATTAAGAAGACATAACTTAGTTTATTATGTAGTCATGTTCTAATCTCACATTCATAACTATAATACAAACTTCTTGAGGGGACACATAAACTGTAGGTAGCATAGTACTTAGTACTTGGCAGGCATTCCACGCGTCTTTTATGCGATCATCCGGTATTTGCTCCAATAATCCCTTTTGGTTTACCAGCATGGACAGCCCCCAACCGCAGCTTAATTTATTCCCTTCTTTTAGCCTTTTTGGCAGCCCTGCAGCATTTGACACTTTGGCCTCTTCCTCCTCCTTAAAATTCTCTTTTTTCTTGACTTCTGTGGTCAATATTCTTTTGCTTCCACTAATTATATTATTTACCTTATGGCCCATTCTCTAATGCTTTATCTTGGCAAACTCAAAATATAAATGTTACTTAAATGATTTTATTTGGCTTCTTTCTTTTTTTCTAATTTCCATTGATAATTTCTACCCTATTTCTGACTTTTTTTTTTTTTTTTTTTTTTTTTTTTTTTTTTTTTTTTTTTTTTTTTTTTTTTTTTTTTTTTTTTTTTTTTTTTTTTTTTTTTTTTTTTTTTGCTTTTTGGCATTTTTGGCATGTGGGCAACTCCCTGACTGGGAACCGAACCCAGGCCGCAGTGCTGACAGTGCCAGAGCTGAAGCCCCAAGCCACTACACCATCAGGGAACTCCCATATTTCTGACATTTTTAAATTAAGAAATCTTTACAGATGGCTTCCTAAGTCCCAGTTCCAGCTCATACCTAAGTTCCTAAACTCGAACTCCTCACTGTCTGATGAACATTGCCATCTGACCTGCCCTCTCTCATTTCCGACTCAACTTTTCCCAAACAGAACATGTAATTTTTTTTCTCATCTCATTATCTACATCTCTTCCTTGTCTTGTGCTCCCTATTTCATATAAAGATCTCACCAGCATTAATGACATGAACTGAATTAATAAGTTCGTTGTTGACAGTGGCCAATAAAACTTAAATTCTGCTCCAGGAAACTGGCCAACTATATTACCTTGCTAGAAAGGACCTCCCCCTGGGCTATTTTATCTTTGGTCTTCCTGCAGAGATTATAAACATGGGCTTTGCAAATACATAACTTAGACTTCAAGACAAAGTCTGTATTTCTTCCCATTTGTGCTGGATATTCCTAATGCCCTAACTCACGCCATGCTGGCCCACCTATTTACACCAGTCATCGCTCCAACAATCAACTGCAAAAAAGTATAACCTGACCACTTCAAGTTGGCTCCATTATTTATCTCTTACCTACAGATATGGGACTGCCATACCTCATGCAGAAGACCCTCTCATCCATTCTGATACAAGTATGTAGGGCAACCTTTGACCCATAGGGAATGGAGGATTGAGAGATTATTGATAAATATCTATCTCTTTTGCTTTCAGGTGGGCATTTCTGAAACAAGGAATGTCAAAAATCATTAGCAACCCACCAGAAACTAGGAAAGAAGCACAGAACACATTTCTCTTTCATAGTCCTCAGAACCAACCCTGCTAACACATTGATTTTGGATTCCTAACCTCTGAAACCAGAGGAGGATAAAATTCTGTTGTTTAGGCTGTCAAATTTGTGGTACTTTGTTATGGCAGCTCTAGGAACCTAATACACTAGCTAACTAGATACCATTAATATGGAAGCCAAGACGTAGAACCCAGATGAGGTGAGGACAAAAGCAGACAAGGGAAAGTACTTCAATTTTGGGGTACTTGACTCATTAAAAGGGCAACATAGAGACATGAGTGCAAATTGGAATGTTTGTGTCATAGGGCAAGTAACATGGTCCCCATTAATTTAATTGGAAAGGAAGGCTTTTTGTGAAAAAGGTCAGAACTCACCCTCTGCATGTAAGTAATGAATGTGTACTTGAAAAAGCATGCTCATTCCCTTAAGCCTTAGATGGATAGAGAGGAACCAATTAGGTAAATTGGGTACAATTCAGATAAGGAATTTATGAGAACCAGGGATTGGCTTTGAGCAAAGATGAAAGGAAAGAAATGTAATTAGCAAGACTAAGTGATGATTAAGTGAGATTTGATGATAAGGGATGCATATTTTAAAGGTGAAACTTCAAAGTGGAAATAAAGTGAGGCAAAGAGAAAGACGTATGCATTGTACTGGTTTCATAAATACAGGAAAATCTTTTTGTAATATGGGGGATGGTGGGGGGTGGGAGAGACCTTTATTAACATGATAACAAAGTGAGACACCGTAAGAGTAAAATAAACAAATTGGATAACAGAAAACTTTTAGAGTCTGGAATAAAAAAAAAAAAAAACATTGCATTGAGAACACTAAAGGACAAATGGAAATAGAAAAAAATATTGTATTACATATGGTTGGTAAAGAGGTAATAATCAAAATTTATAAAAAGTGATTAGTTTTATTTTAAAATAGAAATATTATGTGAAAAGATAATATATTGAGGCAAACATATAAATGACCAACAGATAGTTGAAAAAATATTCAAAGTCACTAATTATCAAAACATGCAAATTAAAAGTTTAAGATATTTTTCTTATATTGAAAAGTTTTGAGACTTAAAAATATTTAATTTTGATAAAAGTACAGAAAAACTGGGGGGATTAAGATGGGTCTAGACAAGTGGTTCCCAACATTTTTCTACTTGTGTACCCCTTATAAACCCATTTCTATAAATTGTACCCTTTGTTTTAAAAACAGTTATTTTTAAATACTGACACTTGCTCAGCGCCTATCTTAATGTAAAATAGTGGAAATGAGGTAATAAGTTAGAAAAGAAAAATTACTACACTAAAAGTACAAACCACAGATTTAATTTTACAATATTCATAACACAGTTAAATATTGACCATGATGATCAAGTATTTAACAAACTTTTAATTTATTATTAATAATAATATTTATTTGAAAGGTCTGTAGTAATTCATTGAGCTTTCTTTGATACACTTAGTTTCTTGAAATCAGGCTCAAAAGATGCAAGATGCAAGACTTGCTTTACAGCTTGTTGCGGAACTTCTTTTTTAAGAAAGCGTAAGAAGAAAAGCTCCCTCTGCTAGTTCAATATTAGTAAATGGCAAGAGGTATTTGAGTTCCTTCTCACTGAGCTGTTCATGTTCCTCACTGATATCTACGCAGAAGGCAATAACATCCTTTCTTTTAAAATCAGAATTTAAAAAAGAATCATTTTAAAGTTTGATTAACTGCTCTTTTTCATTGATAGTTTACAATGACTCCTTTGAAAAATTCTTCATTGAAGGGATCTGCGGTCCAGTTCTTTTCTTTTCCATGTTGAGGGAAGTACTTATACAAGGACATTTTAAGACCTTACAAGTGACTTACAATATTCTCTTTCACATTTTGGGATCGGTGCAAGTCATTCTCACATAAGAAGTTGTGCAGAGTTTTAAAAACTTCAGGCTGACCTCTTTCAATACATGCCTTCCAAAATTCCAGTTTTTTAAATCATTGATTCAATTTTGTCGGTTACTTTGAGTATAGTGACTAGCTATTTTGAAGTTCCAAGTTGAGTTCATCCATTTCTAGAAAAATATGTGATAAATATGCAAGACTTTGAAGCCATTCACTGTTCTGAAACTTTGGAGCAAGAGGGAAATGATGGTCTTCAAAAAATACCTGAACTTCATGTCTAAGTTCAAACATCCATAGTACTTTGCCAAGAGATAGCCACCTTACCTCTCTCTGTCTGCAAAAGTAATGGGCTGTGAATGCTTCACACAGAGCTTTAAACAATCTGGTTTCGTGGTTGTGACATAATAACATTTACAACTTACAGCCTCATCAAGAACATCTTTCAGTTCACTAGGAAGAGGCTTGGATGCAAGACTTTGTCTATGAATGCAGCAGTGACTCCATGGTACATGGGGAGCTACTTCTTTAATTTGGCCATGTAGGCCTATAAAACAACCTGACACAGGCTTGCCTCCATCAGTGCACACACCACACCAATTTGACCAACTAATGTCCTGTTCAATGAAATAACCATTGATTGCATTGACAGTATCTTCCCTTGTGGTACGCTCTGTCAGTGGGTGACAAAGCAACAGGTTTTTCTCAATTTCATTTCTCTTACAATGATGAGCAAAATAAATCAGCTTTCATTGATCTGGATGGAAAAGAATTTACTTTTTCTAATTCTGTTTGCTACTACGGCTTCAACATTGTCAGGCATTTGCTGAACTCGTTGAGACATTGTATTGTCTGAAAAAGAGATGCTATTGATTTTACAGACATGTTCTTTCCCAAATATACAAAACAAAACAAAAACAAAAACAATGGTATCCTTAATACAAGGAGAAATTAAATCTTCAGCTGTGGTGTGGTTTTTACATTTAGCTATGCGATAAGCAATGTGATATGAAGCCTCACCTGCATTCTCACTGTCTTTCTTTTCTGACGTTATGTATGAAGTAACAGTTGGAAGCTTTTCTAAGTGACAAAAATAATGTATTTCTTTGTTTTTATACATAGGATGTTTAGTTTCTAAATGTCGCATGAGTAGAGAGGGTTTCATGCAACCGTTGGATAATATTTCCCCACACACAACACACAAAGGCTTAGGACAGTCATCATCCCCTACAAATGAAAAACCCCTATTTTATATCCTCTCCAGAGCATTTCCTTTCCTTCTGTGTAGTACCTGAGGCCTGCACCTTTTACTGTTTCCCGGTGTGAGAGTACTCGCAGCTGCAGACAAGTATTGAGAAGTACTTGGTAACTGGTTATAATCTACATCAAGTTTTGGTTTTGTAATCATTCCTGTTTCAACCACTGATCCATAAATGACACGCTTAAAAAATCACTGACAATAATAATTGAAACTATGTTAATTTAAACATTAAATTAAAAACCTACTTGAAAAGAATCACGATTAAACACATCGCACTTATTTTTACTGAGTCGATAACTAAACTGATCAAACATTCTGGATATGGATGTATTTGTATAATATGATTGGGGAAGTTCTAGAAACATTGCAAATGGCTTGTTCTGAAACTGTGCCTAATGATTGGTAGAAAAGTGGTTTGGGGAAAGGGTTCATAGCCACACCCTCACCAATCATCATTTGCTAAAGTGGTCTAATTTTGAAGCCATCTCCATCACTGTTAACAGTGATTCAAACTTACATTTATTGTTCTATAACTAAGATTTTGCATTTTTTTACTTCACTTGTTTTTTTTCTTTTTGCCATTACTGATTATTTTTCACGGAACCCTGAATGGCCCAGCACATACCCCCAGGGTTCCTTGTGCCACCTCTTGGGAAAACGATGGTCTAGACTCGTTTGAGTCGATATATATTTTGATTCAGCCAATCAACTTGTAGGAATTTATCCTATAGTAATACTACCACAGATTCTGAAGAAGTATGTCCTATGCATAATTGTTTGGTAATGAAAAATTAGAAGCAAACTAAATATTATTTATATAGAAATAGTTAAATAAGTGGTAATAGTCATAACATGGGATAACATGTGGCCATTTAAAAAAAATGAGATAGATTTCTGTGCTATTATTATAACCTAGGAAGGTGCTTGTGATATATTTTTTTTCAAGTATAAAAAAGTGAATGACAAGATGGTGATAGTCAAACGAGCCCCTTTTTTTGGCAAGTAAATACACATATAGTGTATTTAACAGTGCTTATCTCTGGTAGGTGAAATTATAAATGCCTTTTACTTTCACTTTGCACACATCTGTATTTTTTGAAATGTTTTCAATGTGACTATACGCATATGCATTTTATAATCAGACCTTTAAACTAATGGATAAAAGAAATCCTATTTAAACACACACACACACACACACACACACACACACACACACACGAGATGTTCTAGAAATAGATTGGTGAAAGGTAGAAGGAAAACACCTACTGAGAAAATGCTTAGGTGACACTCCACTTATTCAGTATTATTTTTACATGATCAGTAAATTCACAATGGAATTTTAGCTTGGTAAGTTAGGTCAAATACATCTTTGGATTGTATGCATTTAATGTTCAGTTTCCATTGACATTTTGTGATGCAAAGTAATTTTTTGTTTTCCCAAGGCACAAACTTAAGTTAGGTGCTAAAAAGCTGGTCTGTGAGATGCAAACTACTTAGCTATGAGCAAGGTTTGTAAAGCAGCAAACACCTTTATTTCGACAAATCCTTGATTTCTTTCTAATTGCAATATATGGTAACTCTTCCAAAGTAATAAAACCTTGCTTTGTGGAAAAAATAGACAGTAAAGGACAAAAAGGTATTTTCAAATGGGGATAGTTCCTCAAACTTATCATATTATGTCAGTATATAAGCCTTTAGATCTTAAAAAAGGCCACATTATTATAAAATCTGTGGCTTAGCTATTGCTTGTGTTCATCCAGCATCTGGCCTGCCTTCCTCCTACTTCTGGTGAGAGGCCCTTTTCTCCTTTGTTCAGACATGAGCTCATGTTCAAGGTCCCGACAGTCAGAAAGCCCTTGTTTGCCTAATGGCAGTTATTATTGGGCTTGAAATAATCAGAATCTGACTTAGATTGTGTTCCCCAGAAATAGAGCCTGAGAAGAGGAATGCTATGCAAGTGATTTATTAGGAAATATTCTAAAAAATCTCTAGAAGAAAGTTGGAGAGAAGGAAAGTGGTGTGGAAAAACACCAAACAAGGCTGTATGCAGTGTCAAGTAGGGTTCTATGAAGAGTACTGTGTCAGGGTTCCCCAAGACCACTCCCAGGTTTAATGATTTGCAAGGAGGATTCACAGGACTCAGCATATAATCATGCCCATAGCTATAATTTACAGGCACTCCTCACTTAATGACCAAGTTCAGTTTCTGACTAGGTTGTTAAGCAAATCGGTTGATAAACAAGGACTTAAAGGCAAATGTCTTGTGGTGTGTTGTGGCGCCATAGGGTATGTATTTTTCAAAAGATATCACATGACAACACACTTATAAACAAAATACAGTAGACTCTCAGTTAACTGGCACCCATGGGATTGGTAGATGCTGGATAAATATAAGTAGGCTCTTTGGTAACCAAAAACTCAAGCAACTGGCAAAAAAGTTTTGCCAGTTTCTTAAGAGTTCTGGTTGCTTGAGGTCCAATGAATGGAAAGTCTATTGTATATAGTCTTGTGTGATTGCTAACTCTTTGGGTAGTGAAAACTATGTGACTGAGGGAACAAGACAAAGACTGAGTGAGAAAGGGAATTCCCCCCTGGAGAACTGGTTGTGAGTCCAAGAGGTTGTTAGACAGGTAGTCATTAAGTAAGGGGAGGCTGTATTATAGTAAAAGGATACAAAGCAAAATGACAAAGAAAAAAGAGGTGTATAGGGTGAGGTTACGAGGAAACCAGGTGTAAGCTTTCTTCCAGTGTTGTCACACAGGACACTCAATTTCAAAAAAAAAAAAAATCATTGAAAGGTTAGTGCCCAAGGATTTTATTAGGGGCTGATCATACAGGTACCTTCTGCCTAGCACTTACCAAAGTCCCAATCTCCTAGAAGAAAGCAGGTGTTCAGCATGAATCGCAGTGTCAATACAAATAGTTTAGGTACAGAGATTCTTAACAGGGAATGTTAGAAATTGTCCTGAAATCCATGATCCCAGACACCAGCCAAGGGCCAACCTTGCAAATGGGCATTTTTAAGATTAACAGGTTTAGTACTGTTATGTTAACTCTTTTCTACCCGGGTCCCTTTGGCTCAGTTCCACAGGAAGGCTCTGAAAACTGTAGACTACACCTCATTTTTGTTTAAGGGTGTTGCAGTATATTTTCACACCTTTCAGTCATTGTTTATAGGCTACCTACCAAGGGTGTAGATCTCCAGACACTTCTAGCAATCTGTGTGGGCAGGCCAAGCTGGTTCCAGTCACCTGAGGGCAAGGCCTCCAGGGATTGACTGTTGGGAGTGACAACACGCTGGGAGATGTGTACTTGAAAAATGGACCTGACCCTGCGAGGATACAGGTGAAGTTCTGACAGCGTCTGTTACAGTGATTCTCCTGGAGGTTATATACTGAACCAGAGATACTTTCCTCTTGAGATACACAGGCTGGTATATGAACCCAAAGCTGTCTGTAGCTATATTCTCCACCATGTGGAGAAGACCCTTCTGCAGTAGCTGAGAATGAACTCTGCACTCTGAGAAAAGTAGAGAATAGTATATTTTAATAGTGCTTCAAGTCCCATTTGAAACCATCTCTAACATCAGTTCTCCCACTGGTCCTCTTATCTTAGCCTGTACCACATCCCCTCTTTTGCTACTGCTGACTTAATTTAGCCTTTTGTGACTTGTAACCATTCAAGAAAATTCTAATCAAAATACCTTATATGTTGTCTACTGAGCCTTGTGGATCATGGATACCTAACTCAGAGATATTTGATAGTAAGTTTTATTTCCTTTATAAAGGTAGAAACTTAGATTAATGGATTTGGTATTTCCTAAAACAGTTTTCAACCGACTACAGCCAAATCTACCACCCCTGTAACTTCACCCATCTACCTCTACTAGTCTATTTTCGTAGAACCACAAGCTAAGACCGGTTTTTATATTTTTAAGTGGTTCAGGGAGAAAATTAAAGAATATTTCGTGACACATAAAAATCATATGAAATGCAATTTTAGTGTTCATAAATAAGTTTTTAATTTCATGAATAAAATATGTGTGCAAATTTGTTTTTTCTCATGTTATATATAAGCAGCTGTACAATAACCTTGATTTTGCCTCATGGTCAACAAAACCTGAAATATTTATTATCTGGACCTTTTTAAAAAGGCTTGCTAAGTTCAGTCCAAGAACAAAGAACATTGAAAATTGCATAACCCATCTTGAAGGAAGGGGCCATTGTCTTATTTTTAAAAAGATAAACATGTATGATAGTACTTAGAAAAACTCTCTGCAAATAGAAATGTGAGGGAGATTGAACTAACAAAACTGGATGGCATTTAATACCCTACCCTGATAGTGGCAGGAGGAGGGGTGGCTTAATTATCTTAACTACCCATCGCTAAACCACGACTATAATGACTCTGTTAGAAAACAAAGCTGTTATCTGCTTGTCCCTCAAAGCATAACAAGGTGAAGGAGAATTGATGAACCTTCTTGTTTTAAGAAGCCAATTGAGGACTGACATGAGATATCCAAATCTAAGATTCTGACAGTTCAAAAATTAGAGATTCAAGTGTGTTAATTAGCTCATCTTTTAAAAGCAGATACATCTCTGAAAATAGGGAGTGCCTGAGTCATTCATACTCCAGTATGCATAGCTTTTACCATGATAGATTACTTTGTTTTTATTTAGCCATTATTATAAGGAATGGGAAGTGTAACCAAAGTGAAAATAGGATAGAGAAAAAGAAAGTGTGATCTCAGACCCTGAAAAATTTTGAAAGGTGATCCTATATGTGCTACTCCATTGGCTAGGCTTTTATTTTTGTCAGTTAACTTTAAAATGTGAGAGAAGTACCCAGAAAGAAATGCAGAGGAAATTTGTTTCATTTCATAATTTTATCTAGGGACCAAATCTCCTTATAGGCCTATGAAACGCATTCTGCCTGCATATAATTATAGAATCAAGTGGGATATAATATTATCTTAATTTTGGTGTTATAGATACTTTGATGGACAAGTTGTATGAAATTATTTAAGTTTTATCACATATAAGATATTTTCTAATACTTTTTCTGTGGTTGCATCACATCTTTTCATAAGGGATTATTTGAAACAATCATTTATAAAGCATTCCTGCTGGACTGCTTTCAAGCAGAATCTCTTATAATATGAAATGGAAGATGGAGGCCAAGCAGGTAAGTGATGATACCAAACTGTAAACCCTGTCACTCATGTCCTCTCAGTCCCCCACTGGGAAGAGTTCTTTGTCATCCACAATGAGCAAGAGATCTAGACCAGTTTCTCAGAGGGATCTCCTTGGCTTAGCAGAAACTTACTAATTGGAAACCTTAACTTGAGAAATTCATTAAGTCTTAGATTCAAATTTCAAATTGAGGGTTCTGTGTAGTTCATTCATCACATACTCCTATGTATGAAGAACCAACCATTTCTCTCCTCTGTGTTGTACCTTAGATACAATGGTGAACAACTAGAGAGAGGGCCTACCCTCACGGTGCTTTCATCTGCCTGACATTCTGTGTCTGTGTGACCCTCCAGTCTCAGAAACTTATTAATAGTCAGCAATGGTTCGTTTCCAGTCTTCAGTACATGCTTATTATGTTCATTCCCGCCTGGGATTGATCGGTTAAGTACACAAATTCTGAAATTCAGTTCAGCAGAGTGAAGACAGATACATTTTATAATGATAATTGATAACTTTATTGAGTACTTATTAAAGGACAGACCCTTACTAGATAGTTCACATACATTATTTCATGTATTCCTCCCAATAACCCTATGTGATAGGTAGTGTATTATTTCTCTTTTATAAATGAGGAAACAGGAGCAGAGAGAGGTTAAGTAACTTGCCCAAGGTCACATCACAAGTGAGTTATGTGTCAAACAGAACTCTGATTGACTCTCAGACTGTTTTGTTTTGTTTTTCTATTTTCCTTTAAACCAAATTATGTCTTCATTTCTTTTATTTATTTATTTATTTATTTATTTTCAGTTACCGTTGACATTTAATATTATTTTATGTTAAGTTTGAGTGTATATCATAGAGGTTAGACATTCATGTAATTTACTGAGATCCCCTGATTAGTCTAGTACCCACCAGGCACTATGCATAGTTGTTGCAACATTATTGACTGTATTTCCTCTACTGTACTTTTCATCCCCATGACTGTTTTGTAACTTTGTATTTCTTAATTCCTTCACCTTTTTTATCCAGTTCCCCAACCATCCTCCCCTCTGAAAACCATCAATTTGTTCCTTGTGTCTATGAGTCTGTTTCTGTTTCTGTTTTGTTTATTTTGTTCTTTAGATTCCACCTGTAAGTGAGATCATATGGTATTTGGATTTCTCATTCAAGACTGAGTTCTTAACCAATGAGATATAATTCCTCTCTTTAAACCACTGATTATTGCCAGGTGATACTTGATTATCACACAACCAACTGTCTTATGAGCAGTTAGAATCAGTCAATAGATGCATTGACTAGGCAAAGTAGTTCCATCTAAAAGGAAAAAAGCAAAACCTGGAGAGGTAGAACTGGTATAGGAGTTGGAAGAGAAGGATATTTATCATGAGTAGGCTTTCTTGACCAGCAAGGATGGCCTATATTTAAGAGACATGGAAACCAAAATTACATAAATTGATGCCATGTGTGAAAAACCTTGAAGGCCATGTATAGGAATTTGAATTTAATACAGCAGACACCTAAATGTTTGTAAGTTTTTAACTAATGCTGTAGTTAGCAGGATGCATTGGAGTTAGCCAAAATTATTACGCAGATTGGTTTGGGAGGGTGACATTTGACAGAGATATGAAGTGCACTCAAGTGGGAGGAGAGAAGAGAAAATAAGTAAGCAAACATTGAGCACATTGAAATTAAGGTGAATATAAGATGTTATTGGCTGGTTATCCAAGTAAACATGTTCCTTTGAATGAAAAGCGTAGGAATTGGCAATTGTGGTCTCTATAGAGGAATGTTCAGGAAGATGTGAGGATGGAGTAAGTGTAGATAAAGAAGGGGAGAGGGCTGAGATCATAGCTTTGGTAGAAATCCACAGTTTGGTTATGGGAGAGGGAGGAACCACCAGCAAAGAGCAACCATTCATCAAGTTTGGAGAATGGAACACAAAGTCATGGAAACCAAGAGTAAACCAAGAAAGAGCAGGTGCTCAACAGCACCAAAGCCCTAAGAGGTCAGAAGGATGAAAACGGAGGGATGATTAGATGCGGTGACACGAGAAAGAATTCAACAAGGTGAAAGAGGTAGAGCCGACTGCAGAGAGTATTTAGGCAGGAATACGAGGGCAATTACGTGTGATGTGGCTTGAGAGCTTTGGCGCCAACAAGAGAAAACACCAAGTGCTCTAATATAACACACCCCTTGTTTCGTAAAATAAGACAATAGGACATTGAGATTCATCTAAGAGGATTTCACTTTCCGCAACATTTGCTGGAGCATCTCTAATCTTTTGTGGGAGAGAAACCAGTAGTAGAAATGTGTCTTTTTACTACTGAAAACTGAACTGCATGATTCCCGATTTCTAAGATGCCTTTCCATAACCATTAACTTTACGTTTTCCTTAACTTACCATCTTTCTTTGCTGACAATAGCAATAAGGAAAACAACACTCTAATTGAGATAAAAGTGAAATTTCCAAGACTTTGATCTATGTGATTTCTCTGATGGCTTTTCATTGGCAACAGAGTGTCTAATGTGCAGAGACGAGAGGAATCAGACCGCAGGGTGCCTGCCCGCTCTCCAGGCAACAGAAGCCCACGTTTACATGCCTATGAAGGAACCCAGAAATAGGTTGTGGGATAAGAAGTGGTGTAATGTGATAGAACCCTACACCATGCAAAGGGGCCGGGACTCTTCTGATGGTAGGGAAGTTTGGGTGCTGTGTGGCTGGAGTGGATAATGACATTAGAAAAGACTCTTTCTATACTTACCTGGCAGGGGAGATACCACGATCACGAAGGTGGTTCTTCCAGGGCGAGGGGTATCCATGGCACTCCGGGTGTGCTGACCCCTGTGATTTCCCCAAATGTGGGAAACTCGACTGCATAAGTTGTGGTAGTGGGGGACTGCGTTTGCGCTCTCCCCTTGGGGAAAATAAAAGAAAAGAATCTTTCTGAAGCATGGTATATTGTCCCAGAGTGCCATGTCAACGTGGCAGGTTGTTTAGTTGTGTAAAGTGTAGCACTGAATAGCTCCTTTCTTCTTACCTTCCAAAAATGCTTGTGCTTGCAAAGGGAAAGTTGTCATCAGTTTCCACACATTTCAAAGAACAAAAAAGGCTAATGTAGAGAAGTATTGATCTTTTGAAAGGTCGGCAACAGATTCATAGGTCAAGGTGCTACTTCTGAATCCCCAAAATGTTATGTGATGGGAGAAACCACAGAAAGAAACCAGAAGACAAAGGGAGAGAAATACCCCATACAATGAAGAGCATTCCATTGCTATTATTCTAAAGAACAATGTAACATTATGTGTATATGTATTCACACACACACATACACTATCAATCACTTATTTTTAGAATTCAAAGCCAAGTTCAGATAATTAATTCAGAAATTACAAGAAATAATTAGAAATACAGGATCTGGCAGAAGTAACACTGGACTTGAGCTATGATTTTATACAAAATCATAATCATATATGCTTCTGATTTTGTAACAAAAGCTTGGGTATAGATCACCAGTTCATAAAAAGGGGTGTTATTTGTGCCAGACCCTGTATATTTGTTTCGTGGTATAACTTATAACTTTAAAGTTGAAAAGAAGAGACATGCAGAGAAGGGCAAGGGAGATGGAAAAGGGGGAGGAGAAAGAGACGAAAGTGGAGTGAGGAGGTATGAAAAAGAAGGTAGGAATGGAGAAGGAAAATGAGGGAGAGGAGGAGAGAGAGAGGGGAAACCTTGCATGTGTGCAGTGAGCATCTCCTACGACTGTGTTCTGAGAACAGCTGGGAGAGAGGGGAAGCAGAGCCACGGAAAAAGGAAGGCCTGACAAATTCTCTTTCTGTTCTGAGATGAATGTGTGTGTTGGAGATCTGTTGCCCTTTTTCCTTACATGCTGTTCTTTGCCTGGTTAAAGGCACCAAAATGAATGTGACTTCGTGACATTGCCCTTTAAAATGAGGACGAGCTCTCCAGCAGTTTAGAGCAGTCCTTTATGAGTTGGAAATACATGTTATAGTTTTATTTTCAAAGTTTAAACAACATTTTTGAAATCAAATTTTATCTTCTTTTGGGATCTTTGAGGTTTCTTCTTAAGTGGAAGGAATGATGGCATTTCAGAGTCTCAGTGATATCATTATGCAAGCTACTGCAGGAAGTCATTTGACATTCAGAAAGCAAGATGTCACATTTCAACACCATTGATGGTTTATTTTTGGCACTAGCTACTATTTTATTATATTGAGCTTCCCTCACTTCTTGTAGATTCACTGCTCACCCTTTTTGTGCTTTAGGCATATCTCAGTGAGGAAAGTACCTAACTGGATCCATTCCTTCATCCATCCTTGAATCCATCCATCCTTGCATTCGGCCAGCCAGCCCACCAGCCAGCCAGCTGTCCGCTCTGCAGTAATACCTACTGTAGCCCAGGGCTCTTTAATGGCTTCCCTTGAACAGTGCCATAGAATTCTACAGGAAGCCAACAAATCTCTAACCTACCTCACTAAAGTCACTTTATCAGAAACTTGGAAAAATCTATCCAGGGACTGCACACCACATCTCAACTCTAGCCCTGAAAATCAGTGTATGGTCCTTTCTAAAATGGTTATATTCAGGCTGACCACAAATTTCTAAAGCATTAAGTATAGTTTACATGTATTTAAGTATACTCACCCCATTTTAAAGGTTATTGTATTACAATTTCCATGAGTATAAGAATTTTGTTTTCTATTAAATGACTTCCATGAGGTATACTAAAGAGGTGCCCATATTATCTCTATACTGTACTGATCTAAGGCTGTGTGTTGCTAAAATACTTTTCTTAAAAAATGGATACATATATAAATGTCCATTCAGTACATATTTATATATTCGTATATGATTTGATGGCTGAATTCTTTCACGATTGAGTGCCAACATTAGCAGTCTTGTTCTGTATACTCTTAGCTAATGAAATTATCACATTGTATTACAAATATTCTTAATCAACGAGGATTCTCCCATATTATCCTAATGTAAAAACTTTTTTTTAACATGATGAATCTTGTTTTTTTCAATTACATTTGACATACAATATTATATTGGCTTCAGGTATATAACACAGTGGTGTCATTTATATAATTTACAAAATCCTCATTCTGATACATCTGGTTCCTCTATGACACCACATATAGTTATTATGATGTTATTGACTGTTTGCCCTAGGCTGCACTTTACATCCTCTTACTGTTTTGTAACTGTCTATTTGTACTATTGATCCCACTGCCTTTTTACCCACCCACCCCCAACCCTCCTCCCATCACCCCACCAAATCTGGTATTCATCTGACGCCACATATGGTTATTAGAACGTTATTGACTATATTCCCATGTTATACCCTATATCCCCATAACTATTGGTTTGTAACCACCAAACTGAACTTCCCAATCATTTCTCCTTATTTCACCTCCTCTCCCAACTTTTTTCCCATCTGACAACAAACCAAATGTTTTTTGTATCTATGAGTCTGTTTCTGTTCCACTTGTTTATTTTCTTCTTTGGATTTCACCTATAAATGAAGTAAACTTGTATCTGTTTTCTTCTGTTTGATACTCCACTTGTAACTTGATAGATATGTAGCTATTGCCATTTTATTTATCACAAATTTTTGCTTATCATTTTTTTTTCCATCTTAAAGAAGTCCCTCTAATATTCTTTGTAGTATTGGTTTGGTGATGATAAACTCCTTGGCTTTTTTTTTGTCTGGAAGGCTCTTTGTCTTTTTTTTTTTTTTTCAATTTTGAATGATAGCCTTGCTGGATACCCTAATCTTGGTTGTAGATCCTGGGTTTTCATCATGTTGAATATTTTTCAGTCTCTTCCGACTTGCAAAATTTCTGTTGAGAAATCCACTGACAGTTATACAGGTGATCCCTTATAAATTACTATTTGCCTTTCTCTTGCTACTTTTAGTATTATCTCTTTGTATTTAACTTTTGCTGTTTTAATTATGATGTGTCTCAGTTTAGGCTGGTTTACATTTATCTTGTTTGGGAGTCTGGGCTTCCTGGGCTTGTATGTCTATTTCCTTCGCCAGATTAGGAAAATTTTCAGTCATTATTTCTTCAATTACGTTCTTGATCCCTTGCTGTTTCTCTTCACCTTCTGGTACTCCTATGATGTGAATGTTGTTGAGCTTAATGTTGCCCCAGAGAAGTCTTAGGTTATCTTTTTTTTTTTTTTTTTTGGATTCTTTTTTGTTGTTGTTCTGATGGGGTGTCTTCTGTTATCTGGTCTTCCAAATTACTGATTTGTGCCTCTGCTTCATCTAGTCTGGAGACCCCTTCTATTCCATGCTTCAGTTCCTTTATAGTAATCATTGTCTCTGCTTGGTCTGTTTTTATTGTCTCTATGTCCTTTTTTTATTCGTGTTATCTTTTTGAAAAGATTTTCATTAAGTTGCTTAAGCATCAATATAATCATGGTGTTGAGCTCTGTCTCTGATAGGTTGTTTGGCTTTCTGGGGTTTTCTGTTGTCCTTTCTTTTCAGATGTACGTCTTTGGTTCCTTATTCTCAGGAGTCCTTCTCAAGCCACCATTTTGCTGCTCCTCCCTAAATATTTTTTAATGTGGCTTTTTTTTCTCAGCTGTGACATCTCCCCCTCTCATTATATTATTTTTTAGAGAATAGTTTAGACTCTTGTAGGTGACTAAACCTCTGCTCTTCCTTTACAACAACTCTAGTCCTGTTACACTGAATTGTCGCATACAGGTGTTACAGAGGCTGTTCTAGTTACCTTCAGGAAATGATCTGGAAGAAAAGGTAAGGGACAGCAGGCATTTAGGAAGTGTTGGGAGGACTTTGATGATATGAAGGGCATCATGAACATCTCCATAGTCTTGCAGGAGTGAGTAATAATTATACGTAAGCTACCTAGAAGAAATCTTATAGAAGCCTGACATGACTTCAGGAGCAATTTCCCTTGAAAGATGAAGAGACTGCATCCCCATAGAAATAATGGCAGAATGATGTACTCCAACTCTGTTGTGGTGAGTCCCGACTGCTTTAGCACTGTTATCTCCAAATAATGTATCCTCCTCCGAACATAGATTTTTGCCTCTAGAGTAGAAGTTGACTAACTATGGCCTGTCGGGAAAATCCAGCCCACTGCCTACTTTGGTAAATAAAGATTTATGGGAACACAGACACACCATCTCCTTACACCTTTTCTCTGGCTGTATTCCTACCACACTACTGGAATTGAGCACTTGTGGCAGAGACTGGCCGACAAAGCTTAAAATCTCTGCTTTCTGGCCCTTAATAGACAAATAAACAAACAAATAAGTAAATTTGCCCATCTCTGCTCTAAAGAGTACAAAGAGCTGCTAAAGAAATATTTAGTCATAGAAAATATATAAGAATGTTTTATGTATAAGAATGTTTTAATTCAGGTTCTTAGTACTAATTCATTAATTTATGCTATTCTACCCTTTACCTAAATTCCTCAGCATTTTGAAGGGATCTTAGAAATCATTAAGTCCAATGCTCTAATAGGAACAAAGCTAGGAAAATTTGTCTTCTTTTTTATGAAGAGGTTAAGTTGGTGAGTAATCTGAAAAGAGTAAATACCTACCTGAGGGATTAATTTACCTATTTATGAGAACTGAGAAAGCTGCCTACTTATAAACAAATGTAATTGTGACAAAGAAAAACCAATGGTGTTTGTGCTGGGGTTTATGTTAATAGTAAATAATTCTTCAGTTCTCTGTATTTATTGAAGTAAGGCTGGTGCTTGGCAATTTTGTTTGGCAATTACCCAGTTTGAGCTTTTCTGGACAGTTGAATAAAAATAAACTTAGTTTATTTTATGTTATAATCCACAAATTGATATGAATTAACATTCTCTTCTAGATACCTTCAACCAGTAAGATTTTACTGTTTTTCATTTTAACAAAAAGTAAACCTTGCCTGCACTGAGCAACACACTGGACCAGATGACGTATTGTCTTTCAGCTAACTGTAACATTACATAGTTTTGTGTTATTGACTTTAATTCTTCAGAAAAATAGATTTTTTAGCCATATGTATTCAAGTACAGAATAATAGGAAGAAAAGAACTCAGGAAAAAGAAGTAATTGGATTGTCAGCAAATGGGTTATGATCTGGATTATTCAATAAAAATGTTTAAAAACAATATACTATCTGATTCATATGTTATGATATGAATTATGTTCATACTATAATTTTATGTTTACTTACATAACGATCTATATTATGTTGTTCGCATAGAGATCTGCATTCATATTCACAGTAAAGACCACTTACTTTTACCTGTAAATTCTCTTTCTAGGGGCACTCCATGTTAGCATCTAAACATCAAATCAGTCCTGCTACAGCTCCACCTCTGAATTTTACAGTTACTGGTAATTTGTATCAACCATGATTTCCGTAGGTTAGGAAAATATCAGACCAAAGCTAATGATTGTTTGCTATTCTTTATTTGGACTTCCTGAATTTATTACTTTTAATAAAAATGTATTGTTCTTTTTGTCCCTGAGTTATTTTATGATTTGCATGGTCACAGAGATAAGAAGCACTGGGGCTCAACTTCTTTTTCTCTACCCTTAAGCTTATTAGGAAACAGGTGATAGGCAAGTCGTTTCTAATATCCATGGAGGGAAGAAAGGTTTTATTTTACTGCTCACTTCTTTTCTAGTCCTTTGAGTCTTGGTCAAAACAGCAGGAAACTTCCCAACCAGATAGATTTCAATAAGAAAGAGCCAATAAGTAATAGAGATACTGAATCCTTTTTTTTCTCTTATGAAAATGGCAGTGCTTCACTGGAGACAGCAATGCATCTCATTATTAATTGGAGTAGTGAGAGAATTGCTCTTCCTGATCTAATAACAAATTAACAAATAGACTCAGGCCCAAGTTTAGTGAAATAATCCAAAGACAGAAAAGTACAGGGAAGAAAGAAAAATAAATCAGAAATCAGGAACCTGAATAATACCTACTTTGCAAATTCTCAGAAATAATGTTAACTTACAATTAATTAGTTCTTTAATGGACTAAAGTATTTTCAAATATTTTTCAGTTACAAAAGGTTCACAGGTATTGTCAGTGGACATTTATAATCTTTTAAAAATTTTTACTATTACACTATTCTAACATTTTTTATTAATGTCATTTTCAAATTCTAGTATATTTCATTATTTCCTGTTTTCCTCTTCTTTCTTCTATTTTTATTTACTTTTTAAAATTATTTATTTCTTTTTCTCAGAGTTGACATTCAATGTTATTTTACATTAGTATCAGATGTAGACAGTTATATAATTTATGCAGTGATCCCCCTGATTAGTCTAGTATACCCCTGGCACTATACATAATTGCAGCAGCATTATTCATTATATTCTCTATACTGTACTTTACATTCCAGTGATGATTTTGTAACTACCAATTTGTATTTTTTTAATTCTTTCACCTTTTTCACTCAATTCTCCAACATCCCTACCCTCTGGCAACCATTAGTTTGTTTTCTGTATCTATGATTCTGTTTCTGTTTTGTTTGTTTCTTTTGTTCTTTATATTCCACGTATAAATGAGATCATGTGGTATTTGTCTTTCTCTGTCTGACCTGTTTCACTTAGCATTAATACCCTCTAGGTCCATCCAGGTTGTTGCAGTTGGTAAGAGTCATTCATTTTTATGGCTGAGTAGTAATCCATCGTATACATATATCATTTCTTTATCCATTTGTCTATTGATGGGCACTTGGGATGATTCCATATTTTGACAATTGTAAATAATACTGCAATGAACATAAGGGTGCATGTATCTTTCAAATTAGTGTTCTAGATTTCTTCAGATAAATACCCACAAGTGGAATTGCTGAGTCATGAAGTAGTCCTATTTTTAATATTGAGAAACCTCCAAAGCATCCATAGTGGCTTCACCAATTTGCAATCCTACCAACAGTGCACAAGGGTTCACTTTCTCTGCATTCTCTAAAACATCTGTTTGTTGATTTACTGATGATGGCCATTCTGATGGGTGTGAAATGATATCTCATTGTGGTTCATATTTGCATTTCTCTGATGATTAATGATGTTGAGCATCTTTTATGTCTATTGGTTATTTGTATGTCCTCTTTGGAGAAATGTCTATTCAGGTCCTCTGTTCATTTGCTAATTGAATTGTTTGGGATTTTTTGTTTTGTTTTGTTTTGTTTTTGGTTTTTGGTGTTAAGTTGTATGAGATTTTTTTTATTATTATTATAAATTTTGCTTATCAGATGCATCATTGGCAAATATGTTCTCCCATTCAGTAAGATGTTCTTTTAGTTTGTTTGTTCTGTAGATTATTTTCTTTGCCAAAATTTTTTAGTTTTATGTAGTCCTACTTTGTTTGTATGTTTTGTTTTTCTTGCCTGAGGAAACATAGCAGAAAAAATATCACTAAGTACAATATCAGAGAGTTTACTGCCTATGTTTTCTTCTAGGAGTTTTATTGTTTTGGGCTTTACATTTAAGTCTTTAATCCATTTTGAGTTTATTCTTGGATATGATATAAGAAGATGATCCAGTTTCTTTATTTTGCATGGATCTGTCCAGTTTTCCAAACACCATTTATTGAAAAGACTGTCTTTACCTCACTGTATATGCTTGCCTCCTTTGTCATAAATTAATTGACCATATAAATATGGGTTTATTTCTGGGCTCTCTATTTTCTTCCATTGATCTATGTGTCTGTTTTTATGCCAGTATCATGCTGTTTTGATTACTATAACCTTGTAGTGTACTTTGATACCAGGCAGCATGAAACCTTTAATTTTGTTATTCTTTCTCAAGGTTACTATGGCTATTTAGGGTCTTTTGTGGTTTCATATAAATTTTAGAGTTATTTGTTGTAGTTTTGTGAAAAATGCCATTGGTATTTGCTAGGGGTTACATAGTATCTATAGATTGCTTTGGGTAGTATGAACATTTTAATGATATTAATGCTTCCTATCCATGAACATAGTATATGCTTGCCTTTATTTGTATCTTCTTTAGTTTCTTTCTTCAGTATCTTTCAGTTTTTCAAGTATAGGTCTTTTACCTCTTTAGTTAAATTTATTCCTAGGGTTTTTTTTTTTGTGTGTGTGTGTGATTCAATTGTAAATGGGATTCTTTTTTTAATTTCTCTTTCTGGCAGTTGATTATTGGTGTATAAAAATGCAACCAATTTCTGAATATTAATTTGTATCCTGCTACTTCACTGAATTTTGTGTATCGGTTCTAATCATTTTTCTGGTGGAATCTTTCAGATCTCTCTCTATAGTATCATCAACAAATAATGACAGTTTTACTTCTTCCTTTCTAATTTGGATGATCTTTCTTTCTTTCTTTCTTTCTTTCTTTCTTTCTTTCTTTCTTTTTTCTTTTAGTCTCATTGCTATGGCTAGAATTTCCAGTACTATGTTCAATAAAAGTGGTAGAAGTGGACATCTTGTCTTGTTCCTGACATGAAGGAGAACACTTAAACTTTTTCTCACTGAATTTGAAGTTAGCTGTGGTTTGTCCTATCTGGCCTTTATTGTGTTTAGGTATATTCTCTCTATTCCCACTTTGTTGAGAGTTTTTTTAATATTATTAGTGGATGCTGGATTTTTGTCAAATGCTTTTTCTGCATCTGTTGATATGATTATATTATTTTTATCTTCATTTTGTTTATGTGCTGTATCATGTTGACCGTGGATATTGAACCAACTTTGCATCCCAGGAATAAATCCCACTTGCTGGTATATGATCTTTTTAATGGATCACTATATTGGTTTGCCAATATTTTGTTGAGGCCTTTTGCAACTACATTCATCAGGGATATTGGCCTGTAATGTTTTTGTCCAGTTTTGGAATTAGAGTAATGGTGGCCTCCTAAAGTGAGCTTGAGATCTTCCCCTTCTCTTGAAGTTTTTGGAATAGTTTGAGAAGGATAGTTGTTAATTTTCCTTTAAATATTTGGTAAAATTTACCTGTAAAGCCACCCAGTCCAGACTTTTGTTTATTGGGAGTTTGTTACTGATTTGATTTTGTTTTTAGTAATCAGTTTGTTCGAGATTTTCTGTTTCTTCTTGATACAGTCTTGGAAGATTATATGTTTCTAGGAATTTATTAAGTTCTTCAAGATTGTCCAATATGTTGGCATATAGTTGTTTATAAAATTGAACAGTTAAAATCAACATGTTTCTTACATCACAGATTCTGTAGGTTTGGGATGACTCAGGTGATCCTCTGCAAAACAGCAAATCAGCTGCACTGTGGTCTCACCTGAGATTCAACTAGGGCAAGATCTACTTCTTTTTGCATATAGTTATAGAATTTAGTTGCTAGTGAGCTGCTGAACTGAGGGACTCAGTTCCTGACTGACTGTCAGTTAGAAGCTACCCTCACATTCTAGCTGCGTGTCTCTCTCCAGACAGAATTCACAACAGGACAACTTGTTTCTTCAAAGTCACCAAGATAAAGGGAGTCTTTTAGCAAGGCAGGCATAACAATCTTATATAATATGATTATGTGCATCCATTACTTTGGCTGTATTCTATTGACTAGAAGAAAGTCACTGGTCCCTGCTATTCTCAAAGATAGGGGACTAAAAAAAGGCATAAATACCAAAAGGTGGAAATCATGGGGACCATACTTGATTATTCTTCTCCTGGAGAAGCTGATAATGCTGCCTAATTTCTCCTCATTTGTTTTCTCATACAGAGTGAAGTTTGAATGTAGTTCAGAATATCTTCTTGTACTCCAGACTTAAAATTAGAACACTTACCATACAAATCATGATTTAATGGCAATGATGTATATTGTCTTAGCTTCCATGCATTATATTCATTATGCTTATTACATATTTTCCTGTCTCTCCAATTGGATTATAATTATGTTTTTCTTTGTTGTACATCCTTCATGTTATCAACAGCCTTCTTTCTTCAAAGTTATATTTACAAGCGTACCAATTTGTTTTTATTGTAATTTCTCTTCATTTAGAATTTGCTCAGGCTTTAGTGTCCTCTCCTTGCATTAGAAGATCTTTCCTACTTCCTTCTTTCGAGTAAGATCTACCTGAAAAATCACTTTCTCATAACTAACGGTCCTGTCATGTTGCTATTGTGCCCCGACTTCTCTCTCCAAGGTTGTTTGGGTTGTTCTCCTGAAAAGAAGGATTGTGAGTATTCTGTGTAGCTCCAGAAGACAGAATGAAGATTAATGGTGGGAAGTGAGAAGAAGAAAAATTGTAACTCAGTTTGTGGAGGATCTTTCTAATAACTACAGCCATGTGACAGCCTGTGGAAGTGCCCAGGTGGGAGCTGGTCATTTATCAGAGCTCCTGAAGAAAAAATGCCAGCATTGCAATAGCATGCCTTAGAAGACTAATTCCTCCCAGATCCTTCCTGACTCTAAGATGCCATGTTTCAGAGATAATTTTTTTCAACTCTTCTGCCCATCTTCTTCTCTAAAGTCTAAGTAAAATAAAATAAAATAATGTAATAAAATAAAACCTCTCTTGCATAGCTACCAAATTAATATCTTCAGGATGATTGCATTTCTTCTCTCTCACTCCCACGTTGACTTCGTACTTTGTATTTTGGCAGAATAGCAATGGGATGGGTCTGTTAGTTATGAGAAAGTAATTTTTCAGGTAGATCTAACTTTGAAAGGAAGAAGTGGAAAAGATGCTCTAAGGAGAGAAAGCTGAAGACTGAGCAAATTCCCCAGTGAAGAGAAATTACAATAAAACGTAGAAACAAATTGGTACATTTGTAAATACAACTTGGAAGAAAGAAGGGTGTTAAACTTTATGAAAATGTTTAACTTTGTTTCCACTTTACCAATATATACATCTCTTTCTATTATTACTAGTGCCATCATCTTCCAGTGTTATGTTTAGTTTTGCTTGCATCTCCAAATCTCTTTTTTTTATTTTTACATTTTGCATGAACTGACATGAATAATATAAAAGACCACATTGCCATTAGGAGAGTAAAGGGAAGTCTTACCTTATTTCCATAATTCTTCACTTTTCTTTTTCCATCCATCACCTTATCAAGTTAAAATACAATTGCTCACATATCTTTACCACTTAATTGAAATAGTACATTGTGTCATACTTTTGTATTGGGAAAAGAATCCTACTTTGAAAGTTTTTAATTTTAATTTTTAAATTTATTTTATTTTCTGCATTGGTTTTCTTTTTCTCATTGTTAAATTTATTGGGATGACATTGGTCAGTAAAATTACATCAGTGCCAGGTGTACAATTCTATAATACATCATCTATGTGAGGCGTTGTGTGCTCACAACCCAGAGTCAGTTCTCCTTCCATCACCATATATTTGATGCCGTCTCCCTCCTTCCCCATCCCTCTTTCCCCTTATCCTCTGGTAGAAAGGCTTTATAAAGGTTAAAGACTTTTCTGGGATTTAAAACATCTAAGTATACTTCCTGCATCCCTCATACTTTCTTTTTGCTCTGTTCACCCTCTACAAGAGTTAACCGTTTCCCATCCCTCTGAAAATGCTCCACTATTTTCAGTGTCTTAACATAAGCTCTGCTGTTCTAGTCAGACTTTAAACTCAGTGTAATTAAATTCTTAATCTGATATCTAGTGCCACATAACAAAAAGACAGTAGAAATTGCACCCAAGTAGTAGAAAGTATAGGAATAAGATTGAAGTAGTTGTAAGATCAACTATCTTTGAGAGAAGTGTTATTACTATGTTGAACTTAAATAAATGAAAGGTTTCAAAGGTGGAAATTATGTGTCTTGAAATGATTTAATGCATGATGTGAGAGAGCATGTTTCACCTAGGATAATCCTGATAAGCTGAGAGAAAGCGCTTACCCAGTCAATGTCAGAATGGCCTCAGTTGTCAATTAGCCACACAGAATCTGCCTTGGATGTTAAATGTTACAGTCATAAAGGCTTTCATGGCTAATGTCACATCTCGATTGTTATTGCTAGTACATAGTTTATGGAACCATTCATGCTCTTTATTAGCCTAGTATTTCCAACACCACCATTGCAAAAATGCCAATGCAATAATGGGAGCACTGTAGGCACTCAAAACAAGCCAGATTCTCTCTCTCTCTCTTAACCCCAGCCCACTCACTAGCTTTTCACTTTTGTTTAAGCTCTTCTTAATAAATAACATGGCTGAGCATTCAATAAATAACACACTTCCTGCTATTGCTATTTTTTAAGATGGAAATCTGGAATTGAGCCTCTTTCCATTTCTAGGCTTATCCTACATTATGTGCTTGAATTTGGGGCCTCTGAAGGAGCTCACATGACAAAAATGCTACATCAGCCTTTTATATGGTTTTCAAAAATTATTAAACCTGGAAAAATCTATTTAGCCTATCAAATTTGCATTTGCCTCCTTCATATTTTGCAGGGTTACTCTCTTTCCCAGGAATCAGATTTACTTTCCTCTATACTCTTAATATTTCCATATTAAATGAAAGAAGCAAGAAATCTATACAAAGCACCACCTCCCACCATCACCACCATATACACACCCAGACACACATTTATACATCTATCTGTAGATTTGCAAACATTATTTCATACTTGATTTCTTCTATACCCCTGCTAAATTGCATGTTATTTTATTTTCAAGGCTGCTTATATGATTGAATAGATGAAAGCTTGAGCTAAAGTTGTGATTTATGCATATACGTTGGCGGGGGGCAGGGAGGATATAAGCAGCCTTGAAGAAAGCTAATGTCATAAGAAAGCTAATGTCACAACCCTCCACAATTGCCGAAAACTCACCGCAGTTGTAGGCTCCTGATGACAGCAAATCTTGATGAACCTTAGTTTTTATTTCAAGTAGGTAGAAGACTTGAAAGTGAACTAGGCTGAAAAGATAAACGGCTGCTAAATTTTATCAAGGAATGTAACAACAATGTGTGCGTGTCAATCAATCATTTTGCATAAGTTGTCTTCTCCTCTCACTCTAATCCAGTATGGTAGGGGTGTAACATCTTGGAAAGAGGAAAGATACAGGAGACTTTGGGGGAATTCTTTTAGCAAAATATGGTGAATAGTGATGTCTGGGAATATAAAAAAGGAACCAAAACAACAAGTGAGAGCAGTTGCTGGCAGGTAGACGTGCATATCAGCACCTCCCCTTCTTTCTCTCTTTACTTTTACACCTGGAGTGAGCAGGGAGCCACAGATACCAGGCTGTTGAAGGAATGGGAGAAGAAGCTGAAACCCCAGTCTTCTACTCTGGTCCTGGTATCTGGGGGTCATTGGGAACTGTCAAGCAACTTTAAGAAGCTTCTTTAGGGTCTTAATTTTTTTTAAGGTAGAAATATTTGTACATCTCTTCTTCCTCATTTTTGCTGATTCCTCTCCATTTCCCCCAAACCCTTGCATAATTGTCAGCTCTTACAGGGTCCACATTGGGACATCCCACCCAGGTCCTCTGCCATCCTTTCTTTGCCAATGCCCAAAACTCGAAAATGATCCTCCCTTTCAGAATTAATTACAACTAACACCCACATATAGAATGCAGTTTAATTAATTTATGTAGATCAGCGGTTCTCAACCTGTGGGTTGCGACCCTTTTGGGGGTGGAATGACCCTTTCACAGGGGTCGCCTAAGACCATCGGAAAACACTTATCAGATATTTACATGACGATTCATAACAGTAGCAAAATGACAGTTATGAAGTAGCAACGAAAATAATTTTATGGGGGTCACCACAACACGAGGAACTGTATTAAAGGGTCGCAGTGTTAGGAAGGTTGAGAACCACTGAATTGTTAAACTAATTCACATGAAATTATTTTAAAAAGTAGAATTAGACAATTCCTGGGTTTCTACGTTTTTAATCTAAATGGAAATACTAACTGATGATCTGGGTCTAGGATAGATGTTAGGAAGGAAGGCTTTTCCTAAGGTTCTTCCTGCCCCTGCTTCTCTCCCTTTAATGACCCATCTTTAGAATGATTCCTCTGTGTTTCACCCACCCACCATGTTAAGCCCTTGTAAGTATTTCTGTATTCCTTGGGACTTAGAGACAATTGTGGGGGTAGACACATTTTTAAAATAGACAAATCACATTCCAAAAATGAAGAGTTTCCTCTTTTTATATCCATCCATGGCTATTAATTTACTCACACATTAGAACCTCAATGAGGGACTTTATACCTATTTAGTAAATAGTCTTTATTTATGCTTATAATGGAAATGCACAAGGGAGCTTAGAGAATTTCATAATAATAGTTAAATAAAAATAACAAAGAGCCATTGTCTTCTCTCCTGTGTCCCTTATTATATAAATGTCTGATCTTAATTTCATTTTTAAAATGTATTAACTCTAAAGCCGCAATCTTATAGTAAATGATACTATATGCACTCAAACATGTTATATACATTGATATATTGTAGACCACTTCCGTTACTTATTTTATCAGAGGAGCTGGGGATTGTGCAATCCTCAGAATAATGCTTTTCCTATCATTTAAAAATTTTTAAAATTCTAGTTCTTCAAGAAAATTTTTTTTCACACCTGAATGTCTCTGCAGTGCATGTCTACAGAACTCATTTAAAGGCCAAGTGAGGCTCAAGCACATCTGTTTGTTACACACTATGCTCCTGGTTTAGGAGTCACTCAAGTGCACAAACACATAAATATGCAAAATCTTATGTATTAATTAAAGATTTGGCAAGCATGATAGGAAAGATCTTTAAATGTAGCAAGATGTTAAAATAAATTTCTATTAAGCTCATTGTTTAGACTGAGTGCCTAAAAAGTCAGGGGCAAAAGAATGGTGGCATATTCTAAATTCATAGTCCAAAGTGAGATACTGAATTGTTTTTGCAGGATTTACAAAGGAGGCTTTTGCAAATCCTGGTTTTATTACCTTTGGCTGACCACATACCTTAGTTTATAAAGGAAGGCACAGAGACCTGGAGAAGGGAAATTGGGAATTTGGGGAAGGCTTTCCCTTGAGAAATACTCAAATCAAATCCTGTGAACTTACCATCTTTATCCTGCCCAAAGTGGAAGGGAGAGAGGGTGGGTTTTGTCCTTACTTTATAGGTGTGAGGAACTCCAGGCAACAAATCACAGACCTCAAGTAACCTCCTTATAGTTTGAGGAACAGTAAACATGTGTCTGACACACTCTTGAGGGTTGAGCGTAAGGCCATCTCTGGAGCTACTTGTTCTCATAAGAAGCACGAAGAGAGGCAGCGACAGCCTGCATGCCCAGTCTTTGTTGGGCTAAAGATCTGCAAATGTTTCCCATGGGCCTGTTGTGAACTTTCTAGAAGAAATTGCTTGGGGTTGTGTTAGGTACTGCTCAAGGGAACTGTCTAGAAGAGCTAGGATACCTCAGTCAACAGGCCTACGGCTAATGGAGGAATGAAGTAACCCAGCTTGGGGAGATGTACTTGTACTGTAAAGTGACCTTGAAGTGGAGATTCCCAACAATTAAGAAGATGGGGTGTCTGAGCAATCTGCAAAACACCTGATGAGAGGAGCCAGCACTAAACTATCACAGCCAGATGAAACCAAGGGCAGATTACAGGATGTCGGTAAAGTAACATCTTTTCTATATAACCACACAACACACACACACATACACACACAAACACACACATTCACACATATACACATACATATACTTCTACCTCCCAGAGGTACCAGGAATCATAGCTATTGACTTTTTTTTTAAGGAGATGAGAACTGCTTTTAAATAGACTTTATTTTTTAGAAAATGTTTGAGGCACCCAACAGTATTGAGAAGGTAGAGATTTCCACTTACTCCCTGCCCTCATACATGCGTAGCTTTCCTCATTATCGATGACCCCAGTCAGACTGGTATATTTGTTACAATTGATGAACCTACATTGACATATCATTATCACTCAGAATTCATAGTTTACATTAAGTTTTACTTTGTATTGTACGTACTATGAGTTTGGATAAATTTATAATTGTATGTATCTACCATTATAGTATAATACAGAATAGTTTCACTGTTCTAAAAATCCTCTGCCCAGTCATCCCTCCCTTCCACCTAATCTTTGACAACCACTGCTCTTTTCACTGTCTCCACTGTCTCCACTGTCTCCACAGTTTTACCTTTTTCAGAATGTCCTATAGTCGACATCATGCAGTATGTGGACTTTGCAGATCGGCTTCTTTCACTTAGTATATGCATTTAAGTCTCCTCCATGTCTTTGCATGGCTTGATAGCTCATTTGTGTTTTAGCACTGAATAATATTCTATTGTCTGGATATGTCATAGTTTATATGTGCAGTCTACTATTGAAGGACATCTTGGTTGCTTCCAAGTTTTGACATTTATGAATAAACAGCCATAAACATCTGTGTGCAGGTTTTAATGGGGACATAAGTTCTCAACTACTTTGGTTAGATATTAAGGAGTGAAATTACTCAGTCGTATGGTGAGAATATGTATAGTTTTGTAAAGAACAGTCAAATTGTCTTCCAAAGTGGCTGAATCATTTTGCACTCCCATCAATAGTGAATGAGGGTTCCTGTTGGTCCACATCCTCATCTGCATTTGGTGTTGTCAGTGCTTGGGATTTTGGCCATTCTAATCAGCGTGTAGTGGTATCTCATTGTTTTAATATGCATTTCCCTGATGATATATGATGTAGAACATCTTTTTATATGCCTATGAGCCATCTATATATCTTCATTGGTAACAGCCTTTTATTGGATATGTCCTTTGCAGATATTTTCTCCAAGTCTGTGACTTGTCCTCTCATTCACTTGACAATGTCCTTTATAGAGCAGATATTATTTTTTATTTTAATGAGGTCCAGTATATTGATTATTTCTTTCGTGGACTGTGCTTTTGTGTTGTGTCTATATTGTCCTTGCCAAATTCAAGGTTTTTTTCCCTATGTTATCTTCTGGTAGTTTTATAGGTTTGTATTTTGCACTTAGGTCTATGATCTATTTTGAGTTAATTTTTATGAAAGGTGTTTAGAGTCAATATCTTTGTTTTTTGTTTTTTTTTTTTTTTTGCATGTGGATGGCCAGTTATTCTAGTACCATTTTTTGAAAAGACTATCTTTTTCCATTGCATTGCCTTTTCTCCTTTGTCAAGCATCAATTAAATATGCTTACATGGGTCTATATCTAGGCTCTCTATTCTGTTCCATTGATCTATTTGTCTATTTGTTGACCAATACCACATGATCTTGATTACTATAGCTTTTAAGTACATCTTGAAATCAAATAGTGTCAGTCCTCTAACTTTCTTCTTCTATATTGTGTTGGCTGTTCTGGGTCTTTTGCATCTGTTTATAAATTTTAGATTCGGTTTGTTGATATCCACAAATTAATTTGCTGAGATTTTGTTTGAGATTGCATTGACTTTATAAACAAATTGGGAAGAACTGACATGTTGACAATATTGAGTGTTCATGAACATAGACTACCTCTCCATTTATAGAGTTCTTCTTTGATTTTATTCATATAAAGTTTCTAGTTCATATAAAGTTATCCTTACAAAAATTTTGTGTATATTTCATTAGATTTAAACCTAAATATCTTATTTCATAGAGAGGTGCTAATATAAATGGCTTTTTTTTGTTGTTTAAAATTCCATTTGTAAAAAAAAAAAAAAAAATTCCATTTGTTCGTTACTAGTATATAGGAAAGCAATTGATTTTTTTGTATTAACCTTGTACTATGCAACCTTGTTTTAATTGCTTATTAGATCCAGGAGTTTATTTTTCAATTTATTCTTTCAGATATTCTATGTAGACAATAATGTCATTTGTGAACAAAGAGAGTTTTATATCTTCCTTCCCAATCTGTATACCTTTTATTTATTTATTTATTTGTTGTCTTGTTGCATTAGCTAGGACTCCTAGTACAATTTTAAAAAACAGTGGTGAGGAAATATCCTTGCCTTGTTTCTGACCTTAGTGGGAAAGTTTTGAGTTTTTCACCATTAGATATGATGTTATCTGCTGTCTTTTTGTAGGTATTCTTTATCAAGTTGAAGAAGTTCTCCCTTATTTTTAGTTTACTGAGAGTTTTTTATTATAAATGACTTTGAAGTTAATGACTTTTTAACTTGTGAGATAATATGAGGCATAAGGTATAATAAGAACTAGAGTTTTAAAAAGCATATGTGTTTTAGAAAACCTGTTATTTAATGTAAGCAAATTATATAAATTGGTTAGAAAACATATGAAGCAACTGTTGTATTTTCATATCCATCACAGCCATGTGGGATTTTTTGAAAACAGAAAACTTTGTACAATATCTTAAACTTTATAATACCAAAAATTAATGGGCATATGATAAGTTTTTCTGCCTATTCATTCTCCCACCAAAAATTAGAATGCCCATTCAATTTTTAAAATTATTCTAAAAAGTATCATGCAATAAGTTTTTAATGAAATTTCCATGTGTTGAGAAATCCTTGGTCTATACTTATATTGGAGTGCCCCCAAACCATTTACATCCATTATACTCTGCAGAAACCAGAAGAGAGAATGATGTAAAAGCTCTTTAGAAAAGGTCAGAAGGAGCTTGTCATGTGCTTGTTCTTACTCTAGCTTTTTTATGTGCTTACCTTTTAGGTATACAATAGGACTGTCTACTTCCCAGCAGTAAATAACTTTGTTCCATGAAATGCAGTGATTTTCACTGCTATGAGACAGTAATTTTTGATTCAATAATTACTGATTTGGGCTATCCAATTCAATTATATTGGATTGGGTCCTGCTCATTGATGAGTCAATTGCAGTCTCATACCATGTGCCACACATTATAGCAAATGATTTTTTAAATTGTTATAATATTATGATTATTAAGAATGACCATTCAAATCATTGTAGTACAGTTCTACAATGATTATATTTCTGATAAAAGATCTTCCATTCATCTACTTTTTAGTTTCTCGATAGATTTTGAGAAATATCCTGATGAAAAAGAAGCAAATCTAAAAAAAAAATTTATTGTTTTTGATAGTTCTTAGCTTTGTGAGTCAGATTTTTTCTACTACCACATACTAAAATAATATAGAAAAATAAAATCTATTGTTGAGACTAAGATTTAATAGTTAATAATTTAAAATATTTGTGTTCATAAAAAACCTTGTTCTCAAAGCCTAGTGGGATTTATAAGTTGTTGCAAATCTGATAATATGATTTTGCATTACATAATTTAACATAAATAACATGTATTTATCAATTTTATTTGAGGTGATAATATAAATTTAATTTTGAAAATTTCCCACTGCTTTCAAAAACTTTTGAAAATTATTGATCTACATTAAAAGTTGAAAAACCATCATGTTTATCATTTGTATTATAAATTGGGATTAAACGAATTATCTGTATTTTAGTGAAATAGTTAATTTTGGTATTGCATTTACATCCTATTAATTTAAACACATAGAGTAAGTTTATATTAACAATGTCTACAAAACTATGTTTCCTAAACATTTTGATAAAGCAGATTATAGATAAAGTATTTTCAAGGCTTTTGCTATTGCTGTTCACATACAAATAGAAAATGTTCATTAGAAATAATTCTCACCTATTGATTAAAAGTTATAGGTATTTGACATTCAGATCTAATAATGTGAGCAAATAAATTAAGGAATAACCAGAGTAATAAAATCCAAATTTCTATGTTGTTAGGTAAGTCATAGCTAAGCCAATTCAAGCATTCATTTGGTGATTGAATACCTATTATGCTAGAACTCTGTGCAGTACAAATAAGTATAAGAAGTCATCTTGACTCTCATTGAACTTAGATGTGGGAAGCAAGATATAAGCATGTGAGACTTAACTAAAAAGATTTAAATCAGTAGAAGAGATTACTATTAATAAAATGATGACTCAAGAGAGTATATTATCAACTGCCAAAATAATTCATTAAACAATCTATTCAGAGGAAGCCACACAATTTATCCCATAAATTGTCATATGGAGGAGAGTTCTATATACAGTAAAGACTATAAATCTGTAGAACATCCACTTTGCTAACTCAACTCAAGTTTCTTAAATTAGGTGTTCGTATAACATCCCTTATATAGGGCGTTCCTTGAGATATAATACATATTTCAGTTCGTTAAATCAGATTAGACTCTCAGATGCAAAGTCTTTTTCGGTTCATGTGACAAGAACATCTAGGAAAATGTGTGACTAATATAGGAGAAGAAGTGGGCAAAAAAGAAGATTTCAGTAGAAATTTTCTAATTTTTGTGGATTACAAGTTGAATCTAAGTTTTGAAATACCTTATTGCAACCAATAATTGCCAATGAGGCTATGAAATAGCAGTGTTGATGTTGGGGCCAGAAGGATATTGGTTTCTTTAGTCAAAGATTTTGAGATCAGCGTCTTCCATCTCTTTGATGTGTTTTTTTTCTAATTAATTAGGATGAAACAGCTTCTTCTTTCCTTTCTCCTCTCCATTTTCAATTCACCCAGTCATAAAGTTTTTCAGTTCTTGGCGTACGCTTCTATATTATGTTAATTTCTTTTCCAAAGAATTTAACACTAAAACTCAAGGTTCCTTTCCCTTTTGTATCTTCAGATATCACTACCTTGTGTTGTCTTCTGCAGTATGACATGTTCTATTGTAAAGAGCATGACATGACTGTTTTACTTTAATGCAAGAGAATCTGAGTGTTGAAACTATAATTAAATGTTAGTTATGCACTGTTCAATGGCAAAGTCTTTGCAATCTACAGCTCTAGTCACGATGTCCTCCTATTTTGTTCAATAAAACATTCCTTGTACATCCATTTTTTACCCTACACTTTCAGCAGTTCAGCTCTCTGTATAAAGAAATTGTCCTTCAAAATGCACATACTACGGTGTAATCTTAGATATGTAAAGGATACCAGAGATTGCCTAATATAAAATAGGACAAGAAAATTCAGACCCAGAGAGGTAATAATCACAAAGAAAGTGGCATTATGAGATTCGACAAGTCACCTGGCTCCAAATTCGATGCTCATGCTTACTACTCTTTTTGTCATCAGTCCACTAGCATTTTTCCTTTCCCTTTAGTATAAAATTGTACAAACTTTAGTAATTATTATAGAAAAACTAACTATGTCATCTAGCCTGTAGTCTTTCAGGAGTCTGATATTGATTCAGATTGGTGATTTGTATTTTATTATTATTATTTTTAATTCTTACTAGAAAATGAAAACCAGATATGAATAGTCAATCTGTAGTCACTATAAATAGGCTTTCCTGATCTCCTAGTAGGTTGTTCTGATATCAGATCTCAAAAATTCTGAATTACTAACAACTGAAAGCAGCGATAAAAAAAAAAGTTATTCTAAAATTTCCGTACACTTGCCTCCTCTGGTTCTGGGATGGAGGCAGGAATTTGGTGAACACAGATATGTATTTATTTGGTGACATAGTCATCAGTTGCACATGTCATGGCTGTTTAGGAAAATTATCTTCCTCTCCTTTTCTTTCTTTTCTCCAGCTTCCATTTCCTACTAGCTCTTGCACCTGCCTGCCATATGTGACTATGAGCGCCAGTGTGACTATGAGTGCCAGAGGCAGCAGATGGGAAGGTAAGCTTTCCCCTCCTGCACTGTTATCTTAGACAGTAGGATTTCTTGTTTCTTCCCATAATATTCCATTCAGTTGATCACTAAACAGTTAGACACAATGTCAGAGGCATTTGGTACTTGTTCAATATAAGGGTCTGAACCAGAGATTAACCAAGAATCAGTTGAAAACATGGTTTGAATATACTTACTAATCTCAGTTAAACCACAGTCAGAAAAGTACTTCTAAACCCCACGTGTGGTGCAATACCCAAGAAATAATGAAGGCAAATGGGATATCTCATAGGTCCCCACCCTAGGTTGAGGTTATCAGTATTTCCAAACCAATTAACAGTTCAGTCTTTACTGTTAATGCTTGAGCATTGTTGAGCAAGTCTTTGCACAAGATGAGAAACTAGAGAGCTTAGTAAATTACCCTCTTGAATCCCTGTGAGGTCAGTGAGAGGGATTCTGCATATACACTGATGCTGGAGGCCTGGTTCAGAGGATACCAGCTAAGGATCTTCAAACTTAGGAGGTGTTAATTTGGTTTACCTGAGATTGATGTGGGCTGGAATTTCTCAGTGAACTTTACATTTTAAACTCAGACTGCCATAAACTGTGCACTCTCCCCAAATGTAGTACAGCCACTCCTCACTTAACAACCTACCTGTTTAAGGACCCCTCAGACTTAGGACCAGTTCTCCAGCACAGAGAATTCCCTTCCTCAGCCTGTGAGTCTTGGGAATCCCCTTTCTCAGTCTTTGCCTTGTTCCTGCAGTGGGTTAGTATTGCAATATACTAAGCATTTGCAATCATGCAATACTACATATTTCGTTTATAAGTGTGATGTCTTGTGATATCTATTAAAAAATGCATACCCTATTGCGCTATGACACCTCAAGACATCCACCTTTAAGCTCCTCCCTTATCGACCAATTCACTTAATGACCTAACCGTAGGAACTTAACTCAGTCATTAAGTGAGAAGTGCCTGTAAATATAAGCATTGGTGAGAAGGCTTCTTAGGTAAGACCTACACCATTCTACTTTGTATTCACAGAACTTAGCATAGTCCCAGGGATGCAGAGCACACACAATAGATATTGAATGCATGAGTGAATGAATGTAGAAACAAGAAGCTGACGTATAAGGATAAGTAGAGTCTTAACCAAGTATTCTGTAAAACCAAGACAGGACAAAAATTAAATATAAAAATTTCAGACTCTGCTCTCCTCAAAATTCAACCACAAGTTTTATGTTACATGAATTCCTTTTTGCTTTGTTTTGCATTGACTATCTATAGCTATATATAAAGTGAACGCCTGGTGAGTGGGCGAATGGTAGTGTTCACTCTTATTTAGTGAAATGTGAATATGTCAGAATCACATAAAATAGCAAAAAAGTGGTTTATGCAAAGCTGTCAGTTTTCATGACTGTTTTTTAAAAAAATCTGAGATGGTGCTGAGATGGTTCAAACTTAATATTCACATCCACTTTATTACATCAAATGTGATCATTAACAAACAGTGTTTGAATGGTAGTTATTTCCTGACTGACAATAGCCATCCGGTGGTACTCATATTCCCATATGCCTGGGACTGATATAATTCAGATAGTCTGGAGAACAGTGACAGGAAGGAAGTAATTAAAAATGAAGAGGAAGCTGGGGGCAGGGAATAGGCATCACTTTTATCTCATCCAAGAATATCTCTATACCTATTCTCTTGAAAGTTGTGGGTGTGGGCAGAAATATTATTTTTAAGCCTATTTAATATCTTCAAGGTGGCATGCTGTTTTACCCTTAGGATGAGCATCAGGAAACCCTGAGGCTGGGCACTAGTGTTTAATATAAGCTCAGGCTGTAGCCTAAAAAGACAGGAGGAAACTAGCTCTAGAATACTGTGGATATGGAGCTAGCTGAAAGAATGGACCACAGTAAAATTATAAGTTCAGTGCCCCGAGCAACATTTTATAACCAATTACCTAACCAGTTACCCCCACCCACCCTAAGCAATGCTTCACTGTCACCAGCACTATCTTTACCATGTGGAATGGGGGGTACAGGTGAATGAGTGGGAGGGAGGCCTGGTTCTCAGAGCCTCTGAGCATTGCAGAGGCTTCCTGTGCAGGGGCAACCCCCAGAAAGACAGAGGGAAATCAAGTGTTCATTAATAACCTGGGAACACTGAGGATCCAGAGTAAGGAGGCTTTAACTGCATTCTTAATTTTAGGTCTAGTCTGTTGCAAAAACTGACTGCTTGTTCACTAAATTCCTGTCCTATTCTTTTTGAGCATTCAGCTAGATTACATTACCCAACCTTCCTTCCCCTACCTCCAGTTAGGCGGGATCTTGTGACAAATTCCAGCCAAAGGAATATGGGCAGAAGTGATTGATGCCATTTTGCAGGCCTGGTTCATAATCCACTGCTAGGGACACAAAGGCAAACTGTTGGTGTCTCTTCCCTGTCTGAATTTTAGGGTGATTCCTCTAATTGTCCTGAGTGACCCAATCCACAGAGCACCTTGGTCATGGTCAGCAATTGCTTAGACATGTCTTTGGCCTGTACCTCTTCCCTTTCTAAAAAAAAATACTTATTAAATTTATTGGGATGACATTGGTTAGTAAAATTATATAGGCTTCAAGTGTACATTTCTATAATACAGCATCTATATAGTCACCACCCAGAATCAGTTCTCTTTCCATATAGTTGAACCTCCTTTTGCTCTTCTGCTTCCCCCTTCCCCACCCCCACCCCCCTTAATCTCTGGTAACCACTAAACTGTTATCTGTGTCTCTGAGTTTTTATTTGTTTGTCTTGTTTCTTCATTGCATTCAGTTTTATATCCCACACATGAGTGAAGTCATATGGTTCTCGATTTTTACTGTCTGGCTTAGTTCACTTAGCATGATAAGCTAAAGATCCATCCACACTGTCACAAATGGAAGTGTTTTATTTTTTCTTATAACTGAGTAATATTCCATTGTGTATATGTACCACATTGTCTTTATCCAGTCGCCGATCAAAGTACAGTTTGGGTGTTTCCATGTCTTGGCCACTATCCTCTTCCTTTTCTTGATTTATTTTTTGAACTTGCTTTTCAATTAGAAACCTCCCTTCCCGCCCCCCCCCCCACCTCCACACAGCTCTTGGCTTGCTTTCTAGCTGGTTTCCTGCCAGCTACTTTTCCCCTCCATCTTGGAGATACCCCAGACAATGGTGCTACTCCAAAATGGAAGAAAGATCTCCAAGTGCCAGATTGAAAAAAAATTTCCCAAGAAAACTAATATTCATAAGTTAATTACTACTCACAAATACATTCACTTCCCTCTGAGACTCTCATCTATTGCTGCTAAGCTCAGATGTGTGATGTACTTGAGATAAAGGAAGGTGAGCATACGTGATATATGTTTCCACCTTCCAGAAGCTTTAGGAGGCATTGTGAGATTGCTTTTGCCTCCTGCCATGAAAATAGTCCATCCCACAGAGGTTTATTCTTTAGCTCAGGTCCAGGAATAAGACACATGGAACAGAGCCAAATGAAATTAAGCAGAGACACATATCTACAGCCACCAATATATGATGTGGCCTGTTATTATAAACCACTAAAGTTTGGGGGTTGTTTGTGCATGAGGCAAACCTGAATAATGAATATACCACCTAATCAGGAGCATTAGGAATAGATTTAGTGATAGGAAATAAAATTTATTGAGTTAAACCCCTATAAGGTTTTTCAGTTGTTTGTTGTAAATGTAAGTAATTACCTAATAGAACAATCCCTCCTCCCTTTCAATAGTCCAAGACACTCATTAGCCCCTGAAACAGAAGGGCTATGATGAAATAGAGGGGAAAGACCCGAGATACTCAAGCTGGGTGAGATGAAAGGAACCAGCTTGAGATTTCTCTAACAAGGTGAGGCAATGTAAATGTCTACCACCCTCATCTACTGTAAGTCAGTCCATTACAAGTAGTAGCTTTGGTGTATACCTTGGTAATAGAGACAGAGATGAAGTTGGCTTTGGCTTTTCTTTTTTATCTTTATTCTATTTCACTCCCAGATTTGCTAGGTATTGTTTCTTAGCAACATGATTTTGGAAGGAATAGGTCCTTTCTTTCATGCTAGTATTGCAACCTGAACATGTTCTTTCAGATGACCTCTATATTCCCTAAAAAGCTTCTTAGGTTCTCTAGTTCTCACTCAGATCCTTTGAGTTACTCTTTCCCAGGGATTTAAGCATATGTTAGCCTTTCTATCTGCTTTTCTCTAGCCTGAGTTTTTAATTAGACCTAGGATTTCTTATTCTAGCTCTGTTAGCTTTATCTTTTTGTATCTGCTTTTGTCAATTTACTACTCCTTTTTATCTCCCTTTTCCTTATATATCCATATTAACACTAACCTGTACCATTATACTATTGGGGGACATTTCTCCATGAATCCCTGTTTCTTCACAGACTGTAAACACAAGCACTGCCACCTTTTTGTTCTGGACTAACTTCCCAAGAATGCATATAGCAAGCAGCTATGGAAGATACAGATAGTATTTTGCTCCATAGAAAAGGGAAGGTTTGTTTTCTGTCCATTATAATAAAGATAATGTCTTTCTCCATGGTAAATGTTGGGTGGCTTTGCTTGCAGCCTGCTTACTATAAAGATAGGGGTTTCCTAAACTCAGGGTTCATCAGTTGTGACAAATACCAACTGTTCACTCCTCAGCATTCATCTATGCCTACCTGTGTCACCCTTGGGGTGTTCAGAGGACATAGGGAACTAGCACAAACATGATCTCATGCTACCTGCTGTGCTATGAGTAATAAAGTCCTTTGTTTCTGACCCAGGAGTCTCATATCTTCTCCCAGAAGCTATAAAACTATGGCAGGCTAATTTGTTTAGCTTAAATGCTGGGCAAAATTTGGGGCCCTTTATAGTTACTGATTTATACCACCTCCTATATGATTGTAATCTGAATTATGATATGCAATTTATCATAGATTAATATCTGTAAGTATTCATGTTTATGTGTATCATATGTAAGATACCCTTTTCCTAAAAAAAAAAAAAAAAGAGGTTGTAAAACAACACACCAACAGCACACACAGACAAACACATTTATCATTGTATCCCCAAATGTTTAGCATAGTTCCTTGCTCTTACAAAATGTTCATTGAATCATTGGATGAATTGAAAACTGAGGAAACAATTATACATTATTTCCTATAGAATTACCAACACCTTTGTACCTCTAGTTAGTAGTGAGACTCTCAGCAGAATGAAGGAAAGTCAACATTGACTTCAGGTCCCCAAAACAGTAGCCCAAATCTAGTCAGTATCTCCTAGAAATGGATGCATTAGTTTTATTAAGAATGTATGGAGACATCTTGTCTCTACCTATCAAGGGTAGGGTTGGGGATTTGTCCTTCTCAGGGAATGTTTTTGACCTCCTAGCCCTGACTACACTATTATATACAGCACTGTATACATTGGTTCTTGAGTACCTCATTCAATGTTTTGTTTTTTGGAGGTTCCTGTTCTTTGTAAAGAAGTACTAGGCCCTTGGGATTTAAACATGTTATAATTCAAAAAGCAGGAAACTATATATTTTTTGTCTGGCTTCTTAGACCTTCATTTAGCATATCGATGCAACCATTCTTTTTTTTCTCTGTCCTGACAACCTACTTCAGCTTTTCCTATCAGCCTTTTGCTCTGGTAAAATATTCTTGATTTGATTTTTATCTCTCATAGAATTTTATTCCAGCACCTAATTTTCATTTTTTACTCTGGTTTTCTTGGTGCTGACCAAGCAAGGTCACTCTGTTGGGTCCTAGGGCAGTCTGGGGCAGGCATCTGTGTGCCCCTGACATGTGTTCTGGTATACAGACATATTTGAGAACCCTTGTTCTAGGATCTTCTACAACTCCAGCAATTCTGAAATTAAAATGAATTATGCATACCTGTCAGCCTATCCTAGTACCTGACTTTTGCCCAGTTAGTTTTTCTCCATCTTAGCCTAGCCTTCCTTTTCCCCACTCTGCATTTTGACTTTATGGAGAAAAGATTAGGACTGTGTGTTGTTCTGATTAAGGGTTAACAATGTAATTCCAGAGATGGAACTAGAATTCGGTGTTTCTATCAATAGGAGTTTTGCAAAATCTAACAGAGTGTAGAAAATCAGAAGCAGGACTTGGTGTTAACCTCTGGCCATCCTAGACCCAGTGGACAAGAAAAAGGAGGGGGAGAGGGAAGGAGAAAAGATTACAGCTTTCCACCTCCCCTGGTGGAATAGCACACGCAAAAAGTAGAGAAAAGGCTGGGAGTTGCCATGGCAGCCTGAAGTTTGCCACTGAAACCCAAACCTGCCTTGTTTGTCCATGGGAGGAAGAAAACCTTTCTCAGCAAGTCTCAGTGGTGGCTTCATGAACTGGAGATGTACTCCTGCTGCAGAGAGAGCGCCATAGACACGGACCTTTATTTATGCAGCAAGTAATACATTGCTACTGAGTGTGACCAGGGTAGAATGCCCAAACACAACAAACCCACTAATTTCTTTAGAAAATATTTAAATATAAATCAGCCACACACTTGCATTTCAAACATTTTAACATGTTAAATCAAGCAGCTGAATTATAATCATGTCACAACAGATTTATATTAAGTCTTTTAGTCTTCTAGCTAATTTTGGAGATCATCTAAAAACCACAGGAAGTATCATTGTACTATGGTACTAATTTGGGTATTCAGGCACCCTTAAATGCATTGATTTGATGATCTTTTGTAATTTAAATTGCTGGTTGAGTATTGAGTGAGCTGTGTGTCCAGGGATCCCAATCTTCATGCTGCTATAATCTGAGACCTGGGGACTGCTGTTTGATCAACTGTCTATTTGATTCATTGATTCATAGATGAACATTTATCGATTGCCTATTACCTACTAAGGACTATACTAAGTGGTAAAGCTATAAAGATAAATAATAAAAAATCATCTTAGGGAGCTTTCAATATGGGCAGGCAGTTGAAGTTTCAAAATATTGTGTTAAGTGTTACAATCATCAGAGAAATATATACACATATAAAAAAGTACAGGTATGTATAAAGGAGTCAATAACCCCTCTCTGCTGAGGGTAAGGAGAGATTAGAATCAGGTAAAAATATATGGTGTTTTAGCTAATTTTTGAAAAATTTAGTAAACATTTTTCAGCTGCAAAATGGAGAGAGTGTGCAAGCTAAAGATGTGTGAAGCTTGTGGTACAAATGATACATATTGTTCAGACTATGAGTGTGGAGGGGGCATTGGTGAGAAAGAGACAAGAAAGGGTCAGGGGTCAAACCAAGGGGGTTTTTGTCACAGTGCTAAAGAGGTGGGACATTATTCTGCATATGATAGAGAGGTCTTAAAACCAGAGATTGCTTTGATCAAGTTTATTGTGTGTGTGTGTGTGTGTGTGTGTGTGTGTGTGTGTGTGTGCGCGCGCGTGCGCGCATTTCGGAAAGCTCTCACTGGGAGTGGTCGTCATTGAGTGGCTCAGGTATGATTTCGGACAGGGAGACCAGTTAAGAGGTAAGGAGATAACAGGATCATGAGGTACCTCAGGTGCAGGGGTTAGAGATGTAAGAAGGGATTTCTGAGAATTGCCATGACAAGAATGTAAGAGTGAGGGAAGGAAGGGGTTTGCATGATCTGACTTCCGTACTTGGGTGAAGAAGTTGCTATTTCCCCAAACAGGGAATGTGATGGTTGGAGATGATGAGTTAATTCTGAACAGGGTGAGTTTGAAGTGCCTGTGGAACACCTAGAGAAAGATGTCTGATGGATAACTTTAATATATACAAAGAGTGATACAGGCCCCCATAAATTTGGGGCCTGTGGTTGGAGGTGGAAAAGTAGGTCAGATTTTCCAGGGAGAATTTACAGGATTAAGTACAAAATTCAAATTGGTGTTGCTGAAGGTTTAGTGTGTGTACAAGTCACCTGGGGATCTTGTTAAAGCCTAAATTTTCATTCAGTAGCTCTGGGCTTGGCCTGATAGTCATTCTTTCTAATAAGCTGCTAAGTAACCCTGATTCTGCAGCTGTGCAGGCCACATTTTGAGTAGCAAGACTCTAGAATAAACACTAGTGTTTTAGGACAGAGAGGTGATGCAAAGTCTGCAAAAACGGCTAAGAGGAAGTCAGAGATGTAGGAAGAGAAAGGAGGGAAATGGAATTTTGTCTTGGAATCCAAGAGAAGAGAGTCTTATGAAGAACACAATGTTGAACAAAGTCAAAGGCTGCTGACGAGGAGAGTTAGGAAGAGACGGCTAAATGTCCAATGAAATTGGCAATTTAAAGGTAATTTTGAACTTGAACAGGACAGTTTTTGTATCATGAAGGGCATAGAAGCCAACTGCGGTGGACAGTTAAGTAAATAGCAGATGAGAAAACAGAGGTGGCAAGTAGGGACTACTTGTACTTTTTGCAAAACACAAAACAAAACAAAAACTTGTCTGTTACCAGAAAGAGACAAATTGAGTGGTAATTTAAGAGGGACAAAGATTGAAAAAAGTTCATCATTTTTAAGATAATAAAGACAAGCAGTTTGTGGTAAACCAAATAATGCCTCCCCTCACATATTCACATCCGAATCCCCCAGACCTGTGACTATTTTACCTTAGATGGCAAAAGGGACTTTGTGGGTGTAATTAAATTAAGGTTCTTGAGATGGAGAGATTATCCATGTAACATAAGAACTCTGTATTGTTTTAAGCCAACAAATACGTGGGAATTTGTTGTAGTAGCACTAGGAAACTAGTAGGAGGATCCTTGATATGCTAAAGAGTAGGAGAACTGTGATGTGTTATGTCAAACAAGAGAAGGGGAAATAGAGATCCAGCAAGACAGCGCTAAGCTCCGTTTTCTCCAAGACTTTGCATCAGATGTACAGCTATGGGCAGAGTAACTGTCCAGCACTCTCTCACACGCATCATTCCAGAACTTCTCTGACAGTCCGCATCATCAGCTCTGCCCTTGGTACCGTTGTGGAGAGCTAACACCATTGCAGCTGTCCCCAACTCAGCACTTCCACAGCTTCACAGACCCAACCCAGTGTTCATGGATATCCGTTCTAGTCTCTTGGCATGATGAACAGTCGCCATGATGGTTACTTCTTTCCAATGGAGAAGGTGGGGAAGCGTCCCTTACAGGAAATCCTTTATGACACAAAATAAGAAAACTAGACTGCAACTGGAAAAGAATCTGAACTTTGGTGATCACAAATCTGGGTTCAAGTTCCTGCTGTGACTAAGTATCCATTTGGAACAATAACATCTATTAGCCTGTTTCCTTGTCTGTAAAATAGGGGTCATACTGCCACGTCCCTGGGGGAATGAAATGAGGTATCCTGTGGAGAACGTTCAGGTACACGGAGGAGTGTGGTCCCGTTGGCTCTCTTGCCCATTTTAAGTGTCTTCCGGGAAGTGTTGTGTTTGAATCGGGTGTGGCAGCTGCTGCAGTGTAAGTAAACACCGAACCTGACTCCCCTAAATAATCTTCACATTGGGCTGAGCTCTGTTGGGCATTTCAGAAGGGAGGACCTTGGGATTTCTTGGAGTTTTTCCTCTGAGAGTTTCTAAACTGAAACCAAAACAGAGAAAAATCTTGTCTCTTCGCCCCTTCTGTTTCTAGCTCATTTTACACCCTCTCTGCCTGAATGCACTTTATTCCTCACAGGTTCATAGTAATAGAAGGGCAGATTCCTTGCGGTTCCCCAAACTCTGCCAAACCTCTATACCCCAATTCATACTGGGGCTGCCAGAGGCCAGGACATGCCTCCTGGTTTCCATGGAGACCTTACTGGTTGTCAAAGGCGCTCCAGGGCAGGGGGATACTTGAGCGTTTATATTTAAATGAGGGAAGGTGGGGGAAGGGAATGTAAATGAAAAAGGGAGCAAACCAGAGTAGTGCAGGTGGTGGAGGTGAGCCTGTGGGTGTTTAAGGACTCTAACCGGGGTGGGGCTGGGGGATAGAAAAACGCCATTACTTAGTCATCTCAAGCTCACAGGAGAAATCAAAGACGGCAGCAGGGGGCAGAGGGGTGTTTATTTCTTGCGTGAGGAATATCTTCTACAGACTTATGTCTAATCTCAAGTTGTAAGGGACAGATTTACCCAGGCAACTGGGAACCCCCTATCCTTGTGCAGGGCGAGACGGCGGGGGGGGGGGTTGGGGGGGCTCCCAGCTGACAGTGCTATTCAATTTCATTTCCAAGAAGCAAGGGAGAGTTTTCACTTCGCCCAGAGCCTCAAGTCTTAAAGGATCCCTGCTGGTGGAGGAGTGGGGGGTCACACCTCTATCTTTCACTTTCTACCCTTCCCCCTACAATATCACTAAGTAAAAGCTTTGGCTCTTGGGCTGGCTGAATCCCTAGCAAAACGTTGGGGGAGGAGGAGGAGGTGGTGGTGGCTAGGCAGAATATATGCAAAGATTGAATTGCTCAAGGGTTCAGATGATGTCAGCTTGAATATAGGTCTGACCTACTGAATGTTAAATGTGGCTGAGTGATGATGACTCCTTAGAGGGGATTGATGGCAGAAACCTCTAAGAAAAGACCATGCAACTTCTTTAAAATATTAAGCAGTTGGCTCCACTGATCTCTGGCTGCAACTCCCAGGGCGCTGGTGGAATCTCAGCTTTCTGCTATAATCGCTTGAACATTACTTACTGCCCTAGATAACTGTGGGTCACGTGGCATTTGCACCAAAAAGGAAATGTTTGGGGGGGGAAAGGCCATTATAAGCCATTAGAGTGCTGGTCTTACAAAAAGAAACCAATTCAATTTAATAAACACTTTCTGAGGTCTACTGTGAGGTGGTCTTTGCCTTCAAGGAGAGTGTAGTCTGATTAGGGTGGCACATATACTCACAAATGACTGAGAGTGCCAGACAGCAGTTAATAAATACTATGGGAAGTCTAATGTAGGTGAAATTAATTATAATACAGGAAAGAAAAGAACAGCTTATATTAGATGCCTTTGAGGTCTGGCCTTTTATAATAGATACAGAAGAGAGAAGTGTAGGGAAAACTTCTGGAGGAATAGAATAGGAAAATAAGTTTTGCAAATTACCTGATGTAAAATGCCAATTTTGTAAAATTGTCAAGTGACATAGTAAGCTAATTTTCCAATTTGGTTTTCTCTCTAGTGACTAGTTGTTTCTGTTGCTGAAATTTATAAGGGGCTTTGTATTGGTCCTAGCTTGGCCTTCATTCCATCTTTGCCACTCTCTAAACCATAATATTTTGGTATTAGAGGTTCAAGAGTTCGTGGTTTCATTTAAAAATAGACTCAAAGGCTAAAATTGTGAGAAAGCATGCTTTTAAAAAAAGTACACAGATTTAGGTTGAGTAAGAACTCTACGAGCATGAGAGCATGAAGGGCATTGAAAAGCGTGTCCAGCTGAGGTAAGACTGAAATAAAAGAGGTAGTTGTGCCAGTCAGAACTCCTTTTCAGAGTCATGGTATATAGGAATGAAGAGGTGAGTAATAACATCACAAATGTTGGAGAAATTTTTAAAAATTTACCACTTATGGTATTGTTCAGAATAAGTCGTCTAGTTTTCATTACAAAATCAGAAAAAATTCAGGAATAAAAAGGACATGGAAGCCAAAGGCTAATTCTTGGCTGTAAACCTTTGATTGGAAGATATTAGGAAGGAATGGATTAAAGGAAAAAGAAAGTCATATGTGCTCAAACTGCTCACGGTTTCTGTATCATTGAGGTACTAGTTACTAAGGATTTGTTTTCTAAGTCCTACTCAGTTGGTTAAGGAGAGTACCTGTAATAAAAAACATGCCCCCCAGAGTTTTGACAATGTATCAGAATATTATTAAGTATTAGATGAAAAAATGTAAAAGTTTCTACTTATCATTCTTTTCTATTTATTTATTCTCAGTCACATGATTCACTGCAGAATTATTAGACTCCTCATTTACTTTTTAAAAGGACATTCTGCCAGGCTTCTGGATAATTGAATAAAACCCTTTGGCTTCTTCACTTTAACTAAACACCCATTGACACGGGGGCACTTCATTCACCCGAGTGTTGTCAAACATACTTCTATCGTACATCTTTGCAGTGGTAGTCAATTTAAAGAGTGCTCACTTGACACCATGAATAGTCGGAAGCAAAGGCAGTACAGACAAAATAAAATCTGGCATAAAGAAAAAAATGAGGCATAAATAATAGGAAGATTGAGAAGAAAAAAGTGGAGAAACAAGAGATTTAAAACTAAATAGAACAGAATGTCTTAAGCATGTAATAAATAAGATCTACCAGTTGACTCTCACTTGATTTAAAGATAGAAGTTTCAAAGGTTTCTGGTGATTATTCAGTCTACTTTTCCATTTCAGAGATCAGAAAGCAGGAGAGATGAGTGACCTGTCTAATATTAGAGTTGATTAGAGATGAAGCCAACATCAGCACCCAGGTTTCCTTACTCCTGGTCCAGGGTTAGTTTTGCTGCATCATTTCCCACACTTGTAAGGGCTACCTGGATCCAAAGTTCTTTTGAAATCTCAATACGTTTACATTTTTCTTTAAATTTCTAACAATTTTATTTTATATTTGTGTGTGTGTGTGTGTGTGTGTGTGTGTGTGCGCGCGCGCGCATGTAGTTACTTTAGAGCTTACAAAGTTCTTTATCTTATTTAACCAATTTTGAGAGGAGTAAATATCAGCTATAAAATGACCCACATGGGACATGTCTAATTTTAAGGTATTTTTTCCCTGCAAATGCTTACCCTATTCTTATCTGTGGAACAGTGAGGTAAATTAAAAATAAATAGACCATATTGTTCCTCCTCTTTTCCATCATTTCACAAAATAGGAACTCATTATGCTTTTAGAAAATGAAACATATAGCAGTGAAAGAACGGACAGCTTGACAAAAAGAGGCAAGCAAGAAAGAAATAATGATGTGGACGGCAAAAAAAGTGTTTGCAACTTGGTGCTAGGAATGAGTGGTTAAATCTGCTGATAATTCTGGATATTAATGATGGGGGGCCATTACCTCTAGTTGCTTCTGTAATAGTGATCCTTGTTATTTCAGGAAAAGTCTCTTCAAAGCTGATGAATTCAGTTCCCAGAACAAGACCTAGGACTGATGTTGGGGAATGAGAACATCTCCCCCTCCCCCACTTCAGACTGCACTCTGAGGCCCAGCCATCCAAGGCAGGAAGGTTTCAATCACTCCTGCCATCCAGTCATCGCTGACACTACTTGGCAGCCAGCCTGCCTCTAATGGAATGTGTCCTGCAGCTGGGAATTAGGTCATCAGTAATTCACTTAATAGCATTTTATGGGCCGGGCCCTGACACAAGAGTGATCTGGCCTTACCAGCAGGAGCTTTCCTTGATGTGAAAGGAAGGAGGGAGGAAATACACCATCCTGAAGAGTCACGCACTACTTTCATTTCCAGAAACTAAGGAGCAAGCATAAGAAAACTGGGTGTTTCTTCAGACTTCCTGCCTGGGTCAGGCCACCTACCTGATCTTGGGCAAGTCACTTCTCATTGTAGACTTCAGTTCCTCTAAGGTCTCATACAACTATTATGTAACACTGTACATTTCTCACTCTAGGGGAGTCTTTATGGGAGGCAGAAAATTTAGGATTTGTCGGGTAAAACTCCCATTTCCCTGACTGTGCTCTCTAGAAAGGAATTGGGGATGACCCTATTCTTTTGCCACTTGTGTGCTTGGAAAAGAAAAGCCCTGATTTCTAATGTTTGCTGATTTCCATGGTGTGTTCCTGGAATGGCTGAATTCAAGCTATCAGTGATTTAACTGGCCAGCTAAATTTTTGAAAATTGAAAAGTTGGCTCTCATGAGCTGGTCTGGGCCACTTTAGCCCACCACTGATTCTCCACCAGATGGAAAGAGCTGAATCAGTGAATACCCTGCCATGCAGAGACATATACCTGGATTGTCCACACACCAAATATGATGGGTGTATATCCTTGTTTTGGTTTTAGGTGAAAAGATATTCACACCACCTCTTCTTTGATTCTATTTGAGCTGCTATTCTTAATTTATTTGAAGTCCTCTCAGAAATATGTAGAGACTTCTTATTAGAAAAATGTCCATATTCATACAGTGCTTTACCGGAAATCCCATTTCTTTTGCACATGTTCAGGGATCCGTTTAACTATCATTCTGATCTCTAGGACCATACATACTTCTTGTTGAAAAACCCAATAAATATCTTACACATTTTTCAGAAGGTTCACTGCCATACAGGGCTTAGAAGTTAGGAAATCACTAGACTTTCTTCCTTTTCACTTGATGGGAGTGATGCCCTTCTGGATCCTGAAAGTTCAGTACACAAAATCTTCCGGTTCCAAAAAAATTGGGATGATCAAGGTTGAAATCAACACCTGGAATGGTGATGAATAAAATTATGAGTCAGTTTCCTTTTAATCCCTTCAGTTGAATAGCGTGTATAGAAAATATTCAATTCACAACTATCTACTAAGCATTTACTACATGGATTCAATACTGCAAAATATTGTGAAATGTAAGAGAAACTATAAGTGAGGGTACCAGCCTTCAATTTTATAATCTGATTGGAGACACAAGATTAACGTGGACAAATTAATGAAAATGAATTTGAAATATTTTATAATCACGTGTTTAATGATGTGGCACAAATTCTAAAGGCAGCAGGAATACAGAGAATAGTGAAATTAGTTTAAGTAAACATTATTTAAGAAAACATAATGATTGACAGGGGAGCTAATGCTGCCTTTGATGTGAGGATCAGGTGAATATATAGGAGTAGCCAGGTGGGGAAACTGCATTTGAAAGACTGGTGGTCTTATGTGTAGGTCTTTGATTCTTTTTGAGTTAATTTTGGTATATGGTGACAGATAACAATCTAGTTTCACTCTTTTGCATGTGGTATTCCAATTTTCCTAGCACCATTGATTGAAGAGGCTTTCTTTTCTCCATGATATGTTTTTGGCTCCTTTGTTGAAAATTATCTGCCCGTATATATGTGGGTTTATTTCTGGGTTCAAACACTTAAACATAAGACCTGAAACAATAAATGGCATAGAAGAAAACATAGTACTAAACTTATTGACCTTGATTTAGAAATAAGGAAAGTAAAACAAAAATAAATCAATGAGACTACATAAAACTAAAATGTTCTGCACAGCAAAAGAAACCATCAATAAAACAGAGGGAATGAACTGAATGGGAGAAGATATTTGCAAACAACACCTCTGATGAGGGGCTAATATCCAAAATATATAAAGAAATCACGTAATTCAAAAACAACAAAAAGGGAGTTCCTTGGTGCTATAGTGGCTAAGGCTTCGGCACTGTCAACACTGTGGCCTGGGTTTGATTCCCAGCCGAGGAACTTACCCACATAAAAAAAAATTATATATATATATATATATTCCATTAAAAAATAGGCAGAGGACCTGAACCTATCTCCAAAGGCAGACAAATGGCCAACAGAAAAACGAAAAAATGCTCAAGTTCATTAGCTATCAGGGAAATGCAAATCATAACCACAATGAGACACCACCTCACACCTGTTAGAATAGCTATTATCAACAAGACAAATAATAACAAGTGTTGGAGAAGTTGTAGAAAGAAAGGAACCCTCATACACTGCTGGTGAAAACGTAAATTGGTATAGCTACTATGGAAAACAGTATGGAACTTCCTCAAAAAATTAAGAATAGAATTACCATATGATCCAGAAATCCCTCTTCTATATTTCTACCCCCCCAAATCTGAAAACATTTATCTATAAATATATAATATATGTACCCCTATATTCATTGCAGCATTATTCATGGTGGCCAAGATATGAAAACAACCAAAGTGCCCTTTGATAGATGACTGGATAAAGAAGCTGTGGTACATATACACAATGGAATATTACTCAGCTGTAAGAAAAGATAAAATGCTGCCATTTGTGACAACATGGATGGATCATGAGATTATCATGCTAAGCAAAATAAGTCAGAAGAAGTCAAGAACCATATGATTTCACTCATATATGGGATATAAAACTGAAAGCAACAAAAAACAAGAAAAACAAAGAAACAAAAGCTCATAGACATAGACAATAGTTTAGTGATGACAGAGTGTAAGCGGGGAGTAGGGAGGTAAAAGAGGGGAAAAGACGTCTAATATACAGGGATGCAAGGAGAACTGGCTCTGGGTTGTGAACACAAAATGATGTTTTCATCTGTATATTCACAATAATGTATAGATGATGCATTCTAGAATTGTACACTTGAAACCTACTTAATTTTACTAACCAATGTCACCCAATAAATGTAGTAAAAATTAAAAAATAAGGAAATAGAAATAGAGGTAAATAAAGCAAAACAAAAGGCTGATGGCCTAAAACAGGGAGGGAGTAGAAACAGAAGGTGGTAGAAAGTGAAGAAAAGAGTGAATGAATTCCTGACCTGAAACGGAGCCCCAGTATAAGTGTGTATCAGGGTGAGAGGGGTGAGAGACAGTGTTTAAATAGACAATGGCCAGATCATGTGTGATTATACGATTCTAGTCTACAACTCCTGCAGCAACCAGTGTAGGAAGCCAAGCCTCAATCTCTGCAGCATCAGTCCAGAAAGTTCAGGATTTGGTCAATGACGGCCAACTTCTCTAATTTTTGTCCCCCATCCCCTGCTTCGAATTCAGGACAAACGTGAGAGAGAGCCAAATATGCCCCCCAGACCAATCACTCAGGGAGCCCTGCTTCTAGTTCTTCCACTTGCAGCTTCTCCTGCGAACAGCCTCCAATCAGAGCCCACCCCAAGTCGGCCCTGCTGTTCACTATAAAAGCTCTCCCATTCCCCTGCCTGCCTTTGCCTCTTTGCCAAATGTGAGGGAGCATGGCTGAATCCCTTGCTCTGTAGCATGCTCTGAATTAATTGCCTATTTGTTCTCATTTGAGTGATCTTTGTTTATTTCCATAGTGGGAGAAGAGCACCCCTATGATAGTTTTCTCTATCTCCTATTGTTACATGAGGATATACATGTACATGTATATCACATATGATGTATGAGTATATCTAGGGCTGTCCAGGAAAAGTCCAGCCATGAATGCCTCTCTTTTTCATATTACATGGCTGGATACTTTCCAGACAGCTCTCATATATACCTTTCTCCCTATCACCTTTCCTCCTTGGCTCTTAATATCGACACTTTATGTAGGCTTTCTTACTAATTTTCTTAGAATGTCCATAAAAAACACAGATGTCAAGGGAGCCTTTACCTCCATTTCAGAGATGAGTAGAAATTGGTGTTTGGGGTAGCCCATGCTGATGACATTCATTTATTTCTTTTGGATCTAAAGAGAGGGCTGAAGGCCTCAATTCTATACTGACTTTAGACTTAGGTTAAACTTTTTCTCTACCAAAGATCCCTTTGTCATTATTTTTAAAATAACAGGCCCCATGTTATAAAAGACTTAGTTTAACAATGATTAATATTTTTCTAGTCTATCTTAATTTAAGACATCTAAAATGGGTGATCAGAGTTTATGATCAACACAAGATAACAAGCATTGCTCTCATTCTAGACAACATATTTCCAGTCAAATCAAAGAAGGCCAGGGTTTTAATCAGTCAATGCAACCTGATTTCTGATGAATACATGGATTCTACTAGGGCTTCCTAAAATTCTGATAATAGCTAATTAGTCCTCATCTCTCTTCATACTTTTGAGAAGTTATTATGATTCTGGGAATTCTAAGTTGAGAACAATTGCTTAGATGATAGTATAATAATTTTGTTATGATAACTTTACTATTTCTGGAAGCCCAGCCCTTTATACCATGTTCTAAAACTCAAAGACAAATTACCTTCTGGGTTTTACAGTTAGAATTTTATAATTTTGGATATTTAAAGGAATTTGACACCCCTACCTAATATACTTTAGTGGACTGGAAATCAATATGCAAATAGCATTGCACTTTTCAGATGTAGTATCTTCTTCCCTACCATATGATCAACGAGGTGGAAGAAGTGAGGTGAGCAGGGAGATTAAACTTGTATGTGCTAAATAAAGCTCCTGTGTTATTGCTTTCTATTTAAACATGTGGGACTCAATCTCATGTGTATAGACTTAGGCACCGTTTTTCAGCTCTTTCTTGAGCAATTATGCTTTGGTACATTTCATCACTCCCCCTGTTATATGTCCTCATCTTGCCCTGAGTGTTTCCTTCATTGCAATTACTCCTAGCACCCTAATGACACCAGCAAGAGGCCTGATGTCACTCTTGGGCAGAAGGGATGTTGCTTTAGAAATTGTCTCTTGCTGACAAGGACTCCCTTCCAAAGCACATATAATGTCGTTAATTGTAAGCACAGAGGCTGGGCCTTCCTCTGCAAGAGGTCCTGTCTTCTTTCTGAACTTTGCTCAGTCATCTGTTGTTTAAGTTTAGGGCATGTATTTTGGGCTATGTATGAGTTAAGATTAGCTAGAATATTGTAACGAACAGACCCAAATTGCATAACGGCTTCACCCAACAAAAGCTTATTTCTTGTTCATCCAACAGTCCAAGTTAAATGATATTCAAGATCAGCATTACTTGTCAGCACCTGGCTTTCTCCATGTGGTAATTCAGGAACTGAGGCTTCTTCAATACTATGGCTTTGCCATCTTTCATTGGCTGAATACAGAGAGGAAGCAGGGTATGGAGGAAGCACATCTGCTTCTTATAATGCTTTGGCTCTGAACCAGCACATATTCCTTCCAGTCTTATTCTGTTTGTAAGAACTAACGTAAGAGAGGTTAAGCAATTTATTCTATCTATGGGCCAGGGACAGTAAGAAAACAAGAATTAGCAATCTCTGCTTTAGGTATTTCTAACCTTGCCTACTTCTTCCACCCACTGAAGATACTGGGATATGGGTAGATTTGCAAAGAAACCATTATAAATATGGTCTTTCTTTCCCTGGCCTCACTGCTATTCAGCAGGTAATTCTAATTGCCTTATCAGGGAGGACGATTGCGACTGATCAGTCATCTCTAATTTTCTCTGGTTTGCTAAGTTAAGAGAGGACGGGAAGCTCTGATGTAAGACGTTCTCCTGTTGCTCTTTCTTAGGCGAACTCCAAATGACTGCTCTTTGTTACTATGACAGTAGCTGTTGGCAGAAGCTCCTTTTGGCTCAATACTTCTTGCCCTGAGGTCCCTCCTCAGTAGAAGGGCTAAGGGTTGTGCTTTCAGCTGTACTTCTCGAGGAACAACTCACAGCTTCTGGGCCTTTAGATTCTCCAGAGAACAGCTACAGTTTGGGGCCCTACTCTGGTGAATAACAATAGGAAGATGCAGGCAGAGCATCTGTCCTTGGCTCTTCTTGGAATCATAAAATGCATGCCTATCTCCTCACACCTTCAAATCTCCAACTGTAGTCATGCTTCCGCTAGCAGTCTGGGCAGAAAGCGATTTGATCACCAAATCTTCCCTAAATTCTAAATTATTGCCAAGAGCCAAATATGCCTTTGTTACTAGAGAGACATTACTATTTAAAAACAGACACAAACTAATGACAGGATACAGGCAATGTGGAAGTCAAATAGCATACCCTACTTAGGCAAAAGTCACTTTTTCTTACTGCTCATGTAAGTGGCTTAGCGTATCACCCATGTGTTCTATATATGAAGAAGAACTTGCATGGCCTCATTTATTCACTGATTCATTTATTTTTCTATTTAACACATAGTTTTTAGTACCCACTATATTTTAGGCACTGGGGATATAACAGTAAACAAGACAGATACGGTTCTAGTTATGCATGATGTTGTTGATAGGGGGCCCTGGATCCTCATGAAATTTAAAAATTCAGGGCTGTATGGGTTATCTAGGGGCTTTTGAGCAGCTTCATCTCTAAGCTGAATAGGTTCTTTCTATCTGATTTTTTTTCCTTCCCTCTATGCTTCATTGCACAAACTTTACAGTAACACAGAGAATCGTTTTTCTGAGGAAGCTAGCTTTGGTCTTAAATAAATCAACATATTTAAAGCACCTAGAAAGCTCCCAAAATAGTAGGTAAGACAATGAAATGGTAGCTATTATTAATGGTAGCATTATGCTCTTTGGGAAATCATGGAGGGAAAAATGGTCCGGCTGACAATTTTCAATTGCTTTTATTCTTTGAAAAGCACACTTGAGCCTCAGTAATTCTCTTGTGTGTCTGATGATTTCTGCAAATCACTTCTCTAATTTCTTACCTCAAGATAGTAATCACCAGTTACTTCTGGACAGAGATATTAGGTCAGCAGACTTGAGTTGGTCAAATGTAACAATGCAGCTAAGTCATGGCTGGGATATTCAATGAATCTTACAGGAAAAAAATGGTAAAGATCTGTGGTGGGAGCACTGACTATATAGCACAGGCATGGCCAAGCACTACTCCTCATAATCCCAAGAATGATGCTAGGGGACCTAGGAAAGGACAAAGGTTCAGAGACTGAGAAGTTGTTAAGATTGGAGATGGTTGCTTTGCTGCTATTTCTACATGCTCCATCTTCCCCTCCGATGTTACACCTGCTGCTCTACCCAAGGAGAAGAAGGCATCCAGATAAATGATTCATGAGGATTACAACCTTGACATAAAGATGCTATGCAATAATCACCAGGGATCAGAATCATGTATCAGTCTAAGTATTCAGTGAGGTTTCTTCTGTGTCCACAACTGTGTGAAATGCTGTGGAAGGAGGCAAGAGAAATTCGTGATGCCATCCCCACCCTTAAAGAATGTATAACCTCCATGCGGAGACCAAACACAGAAAACATTTACAGAACAGTTCAACTCTAAACTATTTGGTACTGACTAGAATGGCAAGTAGAAGCTCCAGCCTTGTCTTTGCACCCACTGGCAAGGAGGCAAGGAGGAACTGTGGGACAGTAGAGGCACACCAGTATGTCATCCAGCCCACTTAGAGTTGAAATCTCACTCTATGTTTAATGAACTACATGATCTTAAGCAGCTTACTTAGTCTCAAGGCTTGTCAGGCTGCATGTGTAAAATGAAGAAAGTGATTCCTCCTGGGAGTTGCGTGATCATTCAGTGAGTTAAACTGCAGTGAGTTGTAAAATACAGTGATCATTCAGTGAGTTAGATCAACTTCGCTGGGAAGTAGGTGAATCTCAAAAAAGGTAGATATGCACCCCAAGTCCACATGGCTGTCCCACAAGAATCTCTGAGATAAAGTGTTTAAGACAAGTCCCATGCTCTTCTCCACACGTCCCCAGCTGGTTAGCTTGCTGATTTACTTCCCCATTTCTGTTTCTAGTCATGGGGATATGAAACCACCACATTATCTTTGACAGAAGTTCCCTCACCTTCACATCCAATCTGTTTCAACGTTCTAGCTATTTGATTTCTTTTACTTTGCTTTCAGTATTTTTCTTATCCACAGGTTCTGAACACGGGGTCGTGAATGGCCTTTAAGTAATCTGTGAACCGTCTAATATCATATGGAGAACAAGGCCTCCTAACTCACAATCTTCTCATTTCTTTCACTCTTTGTACCACGGTCATCACTATCTTTAAATGTACTTCTAATAATGCCATTTCTCCAGTCAATAATTTTTAATACTCCCAGATTTCTTTCAAAGAAAGTTTCTTACCCTTGCTGTCTAGACTAACTTTGGAACTTTTATATTCTGCTGCTTCCTCTGCATAATCTATGCTTCAGTAAAATCAATTGCTCATTAGTTTTTGAATATACTATCAAAAATTAGTTTGGTCTTTTGCAATGTAAAATGTAAGGAAAAAATGAAGAGCACATCATAAAATGTAGATTTTCAAGAGACTAATTATGAAGTTTTACTCCAAGATGTTCCTCCCACTTACTCATTTGTGCTCAATACTCCTCCATGCATAATTCATAATGGTCTGAGTTAGAGGGTAAATGCTCAGGATAGGCCTGTCAACTATGGAAAGACCAACTATTTTTTTTTAAGAATCAACTTTTGTTGCTATTTCACCATAAAACCTCCATGTAATTCCTTTTTATAACATTCAAGATGTTTAACCAAAACTTCCAAATTGCAGCAATTCACTGCATTCTTTGACAACTCTGACACCCTATAGTAGATGATGTCTGCGTGCCCACTGAATTCTGGAGCCACACCCCCTTCTCTGAGAATGCCCTTACCTACTTTGACACACGGGTAAGGCCACCCATCAGCAGCCATATTTTTTTTATTGGGGTGACATCTGTTAGCAAGAATTACATAGGTTCTAGGTGTACAATTCTACAGTGCATTGTCAACTTGTTGTATAATAAGTTCACCACCTCATGTGACTTCTCTTTCCATCACCTTATATTTAGCTTCCCCCTCCTCTCCCACACCCTCCCCTTTCTCCCCTCCCTAACCCACTCGTCCCCAAATAAACATTAAACTATTGATTGTGTCCATGGGTTATTTGTTTGTTCCTTTCTTTTTTCTTTGCTTTCAGTTTTGTATTCCGCATATGAGTGATGCCATACAGTTCTTTGTTTTTTCTGTCTGGCTTATTTCACTTAGCATGATGATCTCCAGGTCCATCCATTTTGTCGCAAATGGCAATATTTCATCTTTTCTTACAGCTGAGTAATATTCCATTGTGTATATGTACCACAGCTTCTTTATCCAGTCATCTGTCACAGGG